>JAPYZR010001855.1:0-19404 GCA_030522945.1 Trichopria nigra
TCAGCGATATTTTTTTGAAGATTGAATATGTTATGTAGAATCACCCTTCCAAAGCCCAAATTTTGAGAAAACGTTTGAATCACTTTTTATTCATACTTTTATGGTTAAAAAACTCGGTTGATAACTGTTCTACTTTAGAACCACCTTAACTTGACAATTGAAAGTTAAAAAATATACACAAACGATTTTATACTATATATATTCCAGTTTGATATTTATTCATATATATATGCATATATGTACAAGTCCTATCAAGTTGCAGTTATGTCACCACTGAGTGATACTTATGCAAGGAATAATGTCAGACATGACTTTGTATTTTTTTTTTTTTTTTTATTTAGAAGGAAATCCAGTTCATTCTTGAGTAAAATGTACGGAAAAGATATTCGATAATTAGTTATTAATTCTCTATATATATTATTGATTCTTAACCAAACTTTGATGTCATCATTGAATAATCATATTTCTCAATTTTTCGTACCGTTTTAACTATATAGACTAAAAAATGTCTGCGTTTTCGTGAAATTGATTTTATTTCAATTAGTTTCAGCCGCGTTAAATCACATTTATTCCAGATTATTAATTTCTAAATATTTTTCTTACATTAATATACTAATATATACATTAATAATATGTTAAAATCGATTTATCGATAAGTAAGAAAATCACTCAATCATGAATAAAACTGAAAATATTGTTATTTCAAGAACGTCAATTGTTCCCACAAATATAATGACGCACCAAAGCCCACTACATTTTACAGCCAACAAATTTTTCATTCATTCATTCTAAGTTATTTCTCGAGAAGAGGCCATTTCATTCCTCGACATCGAGTGCGTATATGGATTTGCCGTCTCCGACGACGACGTCGTCGGCCACGTGCAGTCATGTGCAACGTCGAACCGCGGTCGGGGATGCGCAACTGGCACATGCACGCACTCGGCATCCTCCGCCATATTGATTGGCTCGCTCGACATTACGTAATGTCATTAACACGTCGCTCACACATGCGCCAAAACCTCCGGTTCGTCGGCGTCCCCATGCTCCTCGCGACGGCCCCCCCGCTACGGCCCTGATGGCGGATTCACACACTTAATTTATCTCGGATACACACGTGCGCGCATTCATCAAGCGCTCGCACGCACACCGAATGCGCACATAAACCATCGCAGTATAATGCGTTTGACGAGTGCACCGTGCATCCGACGTAATGACGGACGAGAGTGTGGAGATTCGCCGTGTTCGCTTTTTGTCCCTGTGTGTGAGATCCGCGGGAGCATTACGCGGAGTCACGTACGTGTCGAACCGATCGCCGACTGTTGAATCGGCACGTGCTCGTATTTTAATTATCTGGTAATTAACGAACATTTACGCTGATTCGTTCGCGTCGACCCCCCTCGACCCTGGGTCCATCCGTTTGCGATCGGTTATCTCTCGATGACCGCTTCAAAGCCAACACCTGCATTTCGTTCAAACATATTTCCAAAATCGACGACCGTCTGCAACACCGAATCTACAACCGCGAGTGATTGGGATTGATCGATTAGGAAGTGCGTAAAGTTGTCCTCGCTAAGGGTGCGTTCCTTTTCGATTCAAACCCAGCCGACCTGTCCATTGCTTTTTCACCCTGGCGACGGCATTCCCGGTCAAAGGTTCCGGACTATGCATTCCTTTCTTCTACGTCGGAGCTCTTTTGTTATCGACATCGAAAAACAAGCAAGAATGGTCTTGACCAGTTGACTTGGACTGTTTCTCCAACCAGAAATAAAAATGACGTCAAATGGTATTGGCTAGTTTGACTGAAGTTGGAACACATGTTGCTTTACTACTTCCTCCTATGTCACTTCATGTCTCGTCAAGTTTTCAGCAAATTTGAAATTGGAAGGATGAAAAGTAACGAATCAGATCGCAAAATCATCCTGACATTTTCGTCGATTCGAAATCACGATTCTGTTCGAATTTGATGATGGACATTGTCCATAAAATTATGGCCGAACCCCTAACCAATAGTTCTGATTGAATGTCTTTGGCTTTCATGGACAATTGACTCGTATACGCGACGATTAAATTTTATTAAGATTTCAGTGGCAGCATCAATGGCGAAAGCGGATTCTTCCAACGATTCGCATCATTGCCTAAAATTTCGTTTCAATTTCCAATTGACCTCGTTCGATAATCGAACACAATTGTCCGTCGCGTCGAAATATGGAAAGAGACGGAGAGGGAGTCAGTGGAAGCGAGGAATAGAGAGAGAGAGAGAGAGATGAACGAAAGGGAGAAAATGGATGAAAGAATAGATGGACGCCGAACAATCGAAAAAGTCGGCCAGGTGGAAATGCAGCGAACTGCAGTTCCGTGGACCGACCGCGCAGCTTGCGTTTGTTCTATATAGGAATGATTGGTTTCTGCAAAAACGATCGATTTGTCGCTCCACCTAATCACTGTCGCGACAATAAATATAATAATCACAAACTAGAATCAAGTGTGTACATGTATAGTAGTTTCCGGCACGAGTGGGCAAATCTTGCAGTAAAGTTTGCGTAAAATCAAACTTTACCCATTGAATTACAAAAGATCTTAAGAGAAATGGAGTGTGCCAGTGCGGTTTTCCCAATAACAATATTTGCATGAAATGAATACGTAGACTCGACGTAAGAATATCATTTCAATTTCTTCCTCCAATGCATATTAAATGAATAACGCTAAATAAATGAATTCAATCCTTCGAGTTTCAACCACAATGTTCTTTTTCCGCGCAAGAAGTAAGCCGCTTTCTGCATTTGAGCCAGCGAAAAGCTGGATGCGACGGCGGCCAACGCCGCGTCGTTACGGCCTGATTCACTAATCGGAAAAAGATTTCGCGGGTAATTTTTTTCTTTTTTCTACTCCCCTTTAAAAACAAGGCGGCTCGGACGAATTTATGCTTTAATTACGCGCGAGTCGGGCGGCTGCAGCTATTTCATGAATATTTTGCGGCGAGTGCAGGTCACTTATATAGTTCGAGCTGGCAAGAGCCCCGCTCCCTATATTTATTAGAAATCTCGTAACCCCATTGGAGAGGGCTTATTTCGGCGAAGGAAGTCCTGCTCCGTCGAGTCCTGGTACGGTCGCGACAACGAGGACGTAAATCAGACGAAACTGCACCGTGGAATTAAGGGATGCTACCGTCCCCTAAAGGCTGCCAAATTAATGTAGCGCCGCCTCTAATTAGACGTTCGTAATGCCGCGTTTTGCGCACGGGAAGCCGACGTCTCGACCGCGAGCGACGTTCCCGTGGGGGCTTGCCGTACGGGGTTAAAGGTGGCGCATTGGCAAAACTCGTAAATTACCGGAGGCTAGAGAGAGGCGTCCGTCAGTCGCTTTTGAGATTATTATTTTCCCGTTGGCACCTTATCGAGGGATTAACCACCCTGAGAAATTTCTGATGTGTCATCCCTCTACGTGTCTGTACGTACCGTAAAACGATCGTTTATAGTAATAGTGGTGGTGGGAAACAATTAATTGCAACATTCATGTCAAACGAGGTAGATTTTAAAATCAATTACAGAAAAACAACGGCGTAAATATCGATAAGCTTGACAATAATCCCAGGGATTCTTAGGTTAGGTGAGAAGAGTAATAGCAGTACTTTCTTTTAGTGCATTCATACCATCTAGAAGAACGTTCTATAGTAGGACGCCGTCTTGTTGTCATACAGAAAACTGGATGGTAGGCCAATCGTCTATTTGAAACAATAGATTTACATCTTCATCTTTTTTGAACACCAACGAAATCGTTCCAATGACATGAAATTTCTAGTACCCAAGTCCATGACATCAGTATTTGTGCTAAACGACCCGCGTAGTTGTTGTCGTAGGCAAAGTCTAATCCCAGATCCATGACATTCTCGTCTGCATCACAAATTCAGGAATGTATCGGAGCCATGAATGTAAGTTCGAGCTGAATTCTCAACTGCTGTTGTGATTAATTAAGACTGCCAGTGGACACGATCCTAATCCCGAGCTTAATGCATGAATAATAAAAACCGATACGCTGTGACTGGATTCGTATACCACTATCCGAAAGCAAGAACCTCGTTCCCTATCGAAGGTTTTTATATTTCCTCATAAAACACCTACGCGGTTAAGTCATAAAGGTAGGCGGAATAAAAATTCCCGTTTACGTCAAAGTACTTCGACCTGTCTTCAGTCTCTGGTGTATCGTGTTTTTAAGCATCTAGTTCAGCGAGACCCTATTGTTTTTCACGTCGACCGGAAAACGTACCGTGTAACTTTTATCGGCATATTGTAATTTTGCTGCGTTACAACTTTGACGAAAAATGTTGTAAATATTCGTACACTTAAGACCAGCAGCTTTTTCAGCTGAATCTCTCAATTTCTCTCTGTCTCTCTCATTCTTTCGCAGAGCTTCGTCAGTAGTGCGACGAGCATCCAGTGCTTCCGTGAAACAATAGGTCGATTTCGTGTATCCAAAAGTGACAACGTCTGGACGGCTTTCACGCGAACACGCACACTCGGTCCGAATTCATCGTATACAGAAGCGCGCCGGTCAGGCGCGTGCATTAAATCTTCCTGGCTGTCGTACACGCACACCCACGCTTTATTTTTCGCTCCCCCCCTCGAATCGATTTATCGTCGATCTCGTTCTCTCCCGAGACGGCGTCAAAGTAACAGGTTGCACCAGACGTGTCGTGTCGGCCCGAAGCCCAGGCGACGAAATTTCCGTCTGCGACGTAGTAGGACGGGGAGGCTTCCTGCCTGGTGTTTTCTGCCTTTGGTCATTTGAGGCGAGGTCGCCGAACTTGGTCAATAATCGAGACTTATTGCTACTCTCCGGACATCTTCGGAAAGGCATTGTACAATATATATAAACGTAATATTTCGTCAGAGTAAGTAAATAAGCAAACGCCTTCTTCATAGTACGTTCACTCGTGCGCAAAGTCACATTTTGCGCACTAATCACTAAATTCCATAAAGGACAATCAGGAATCGTATAAGAGAGCGATCGTCGACAAACTCGAAAAAAAAAAAACAATTCAAACGGTAAAGATCGTCGTCCATTACTATGGCAATAATTAGTCGCAGCCTAATTTCGCGTTTAAAATCCCTGACGCTACAAAATGCACCCGATCGCAAATTATACGCATCATCAAGGTCGCCGAAGCAACGAGCCAAAAAAGTCGCATGCTCATTTTAAGCCTGCGCCCATTCGCTCATTCGGGTTAAGCGGACGCTTCGAACTCCGATGACGAGTCTCTGCAGCAGCGAGGAGGTTATTATTTTAATTCGCCCCGCTGCAAATTACTCCCGCCGCTTACTTTATTATATTTGGGATAATTGTGTACTTTACCGTTGGCCGTGCGTTCAAATAAATCAGGTGCATTCTTTCGAAATTGAAGCGCTTTGATTGGCTTTCGCGGTGGATTTACCAGACGTGTCTTTTTGTTTTCCTTTAATACGAGAGTTCTCGTCGGGATTACGGCCTGCTTTTAGTAATTTCAGAAAGATGAGATTTACAAATGTCGACATGCGCGTGCTATAGCAGGACTGCTGTTTTACCGACTGAGGTGATCTTTTCGTACATTCTTAATAATGCAGTCGTGACACCGTAGTGTACAAACAATTCAAAAGTTTCTTCTTATTACGACGATTGAGAGTATATAATACACTGTTTTATCGACCGGACAAACACACGCAGTTTTATCATAGACAAGAACCATAATTTTTGTTCCAATCGAATCACGCTTAAATTGCAAAAGTAGATTCGGGGAATTCGAATAAAGATTTTCAAAACGACTGCTCAAAGGCTGAAATCTCGTTACGCGTTGATTCATGGAGGTAATCGTTTACTCCGGCGACTATTAATTCAGCAGTTCGCTCGCGTCTGTTCGGCCGCGATTCGCGCGCGGAAACGTCGAGTCCTCGTTCAACTTCCTCTCCTCCGTTAATGCCTAGGAAATTTCAGCAGACGCGTGCAATTTTAGTCATCTATCATACCACGCAGTAATTCCTATGCCGTACATCAAACTGTACTTTGCGCCGATGAGAACGCCTAGATCCGCGGGATCAATCACAACTTCGTATCAGCTCTGCATCCTCCGACGTCGCTGAATAAACATGAAACTTTTGCGTTAATCGCTCATCGAGCACGCATGCTTGGAGTGAAATTGCCGAGTAGATTTTTTTGTTTTCCTACTACCCTAATAGTGTCGGTTTCTATTTTATCGATTGTCGATAAACGCATTTGACGTATTAATAACTAACGTTTTTATCGACCGGGAAGTCGGATAAAAACAACGACGGAATCTTCCATCGTTCTTAGAGATGTTTAGGGTGTGGGTTTACGGTCTATCTGCTTTACCGACAGATCCGTAAAAGCAATACACTCAGGAAGTTTGACCAGCACTGTCCCGACGTTCATTTACTTCGAAAGATACACAATCGCGTTTGATTGACAAACAGCGAGTATACAGGAGTTTGGAATTGCCGGCGAAGAAAATGCAATTAATCTTTGAATAAAAGCTTTTACGCGTAGTTTTATGTAAAAAGAATTCTGAGATACGAGCAAGTTCGGAATGTGGAACGCTCATTTATTTAAGTGGGGTAACGCTCTAGCTTATTGACGATCGTTTAGTCTAGTTACTGCACTGACTGAAACTGGCGCCACAGTTTGAGAAACGCGTAACGATAAACAATTGTTTGCATGGATGTACCAGTCTAATTCGAAGGCAAACTTGCCCATAGACATTTCGATCATATACCTTCGCTTAACGAATATTTTAACGCATTTTGCATTATTAAAAAGAATCATCGTCGCATTCGATATAAGTGTAAATAAGAGTTTAATCGAGTCACTCCTGCATTTTCCCTCTTTGCTTATTGAAGATGCACGTAAGGGGAAAAAATAAATGACCACGGTGGAACAGGAGGGCAAATAAAAACACTTTTTTTAAAGCTGCGCTTAATAACTAGCGGCGCACTCGGTGCATTTAAGGTATCTCTCGCATCCGGCGCAAAAAGACTTACGGTCTTTATCGGCGTGTCCATCGGTTCCTCCTGACGGCAGTTTTTAGTCGGTAAAGTCGCGAGATAGCGCCGCGAGGATGCCAACAATGGCCGGTTCCAATGGCAAAGCTATCGATGCTAATCGATTGCCGGGCGATATATCTCCGCTGACATAACTCGCGATTTTATCGTTGCCACCCTGAACGGCGTGCCTCGATATGCTAATAAATTACTTGCGCTGGAGGTACTACGCTCCTAACTCCACGAGTCAGGAGTCTGCTGCTTCTTTCTCGTACCTGGTGATGCGCTCTTTTTTTATCTTTTAACGAAATTTTATGAATTCATTTCAGTGCTTTTATCAAAGCATTGGAAAAAATAGTATTCCTTATTGTTTACTTATTACTGAACTGTGATTTCCTTTATGTTTCAGGTAAGAATGAGCTGCTTGTTTTGTCCTGTCAACTGTAGTATATCGTGAGTATGTAATTGCTCATGACAATTGATACATTATGAAATTAAGTTTAGAATCATTGATGAGGAGACGACGATATTAATGATGAGGAAATAACGATTAGTAAGTCGAGAACGTAAAAGAACCTCCTCCTTGAAGTCGATTAAATAATGTCACAAAGAGTCCCGGTTCACGTAAATACATCACGGGGATAATGTATCGGTGTCTCCCTATAAACGTCACCCTTACGGTAAGAATAGACTCGGTATGGGATTACGGGGTACACTAATTGTTTAATCTCACCAATCATAGAATATCAGAGTGTAAGAGACACTCGAACAAAAACGGCTTTCACGCGGGAATTGTATAGCGGTACATCTCTGTAATATCATCAATATGAGAGAAGACTCCGGTAATACTTTAGGCAAGTCTATGTAATCTCTGTATGAATGGTAGACATCCCAATGAAGACGCTCCGAAATGAGCTGGATTAAACTGGGATGATTGTCATGACGACGGGTGTGATTTTAATGACAAAGAGAAGAGTTGCATACCGACGAAATATCAAAAATGTTTAGAGGATGACTATATGACTATATGAAATAACGAGATGGAAAACCAATAACCAATTGAAATGTAGACACGTTAAAATTTTGATGATAAATAATGACGATGATGACATTAATGTCAATAATATCGGCACTGGCATCGATAAAATAGACAAGTTAGAAAATAATGAAGAAAGCAAAGGTAACATTATGGTAATTTCCATTATCCTCTCACATTATTGTCGATAGACTCTACGCGCGACTTAGCCATTCATCAAAGCTAACCAACTGTTTCTCGGCTGGAACGTAAAGCGCTAATAACAGTCTTCGATACTTTATTTATTACGTACGATTCAAACGGCTAATAAAAATGTCAAAATCATATACGGACATAAAAACCAGAAGTATATAGTGATATCGCTCGAAGTACAAAGTTCGTCGCGCATTGTCGCATTGATACATCGCTTTTCCGCAGGTATTCATTACGGGGATGCGCTTTAAAACAAGCGTTCTTTCATTTATTTCCCCCAGATATTAACATAAATCAGGCAGGTTCAAAGGCGTGCACCGAGTGGACTGAATAA
The DNA here is from genome assembly GCA_030522945.1 of Trichopria nigra. Lineage (NCBI taxonomy): Eukaryota > Metazoa > Arthropoda > Insecta > Hymenoptera > Diapriidae > Trichopria > Trichopria nigra. Next base: position 8,588 of record JAPYZR010001855.1, read on the forward strand.
AACGTGGCTTACCGAGCCGATTTCCAGAATGGTTGATCGAACAATCAACTATAAATCCTCCGGCAAAACGTAAAGATTTAAGGTGCAACCAATTACGTTTGAAGGATGTCCAGCCGCGAAGCGCGGAAATTACAGGCTATCCGTGAATTATTACCATTCCGGCTGCCTTTTACCACTTGGCTTTACGAATGACTTGGCGCTCGGCATATTGTGAATATGCAAATGATAATTGGTATTTGTGGAAGGTTCAACCAGGTGCATGACGGAGCATTTTCCTCGCGCATCGAAGAAGAAGGCCTTCGTGGCCATTGGTTTTTTTTTGCTCTAGAATCTGACGAAGCTTCTGATCAGTTTTTCAGACACGAATTTTGGGCAGAAGCGCCTCGATGGTTTCCACTATTTCTAAACGAAAATCATCTATCCTCTATATAAAGTGAAGACCTATAATTATCGTCATGATGTACGATAATATTTAGCACGTAAATGTTGAGTATACACGTCCCAGCATTCGTTCTGTACGATTGTGTAAATCCTCTTGCCTGCACGAAGGGTACTTCCATTTCGTAACGTAACCAAAAACCGGAAATAATTCTTTTACGGGAAAGAGCATCGCGAAAAAAAAAATAGTTATCTGAAAATTCTTCAATTTCGCGGAAGCTAAAGTGCATTCATCGATTCTTTCGACGCGTAGTGTTGTTTGCATCATGATGGACGGGAAAAAAAGAGGAAAAATACCTTTTGTGGTTTCGGTTATAGCATTTTCGGATGTACATACATAAAAACCCATTAACGAAACGAAATACGCGATTTGTTTGCAAACGTCAACTTGCGATTAAAGTCGGGAATGGAGGATTATTGATGAGGACGTCGTTGATAATGAAATGAGAAGAGTGATAACATAAATCGAGTTAGCATTTGATATCGACGATGACGACGCATAGAGTGGGGCACAACTTATCGCATAGTTTGTTTTTGTAACTTGATAGTCATTGGCTATGTGGACCAAGATTATGCCAAGGGCTACGATGGTCATGATCAGGGATATGATAACGGTGACCATGACAATGACCATGATATCTTCTGAAAATATTGACGTCAGTGAAGAACCTCATTTGAAAACGTAAGAAAAGACAATCGTTCCAAGGACGTGACCTGGTGCATTGTAGGGATGAACCCAGTGCTAAATCGCATTGGACCATCACGTCCCCGCGCTACATCTGTAAATACTTAAAAAAGCAAAGCAAAAATTTTAATCACGACGATCAATGAGAGAACGGTAAAGACCTGAAATGCATTGAATGGGGAATATCAATATAAACGCAGGAAGGAGTGCACGAGGATACCGAGTATACTATAAAGAGACGTCAATCCATGAAAGAGGGAGAATTATAGAGAACGATAGAGAGCTCAAAAAAGGGAAAAGTAGATTCGCAGACATAAAAGGAATTCTCCGGAATATATGTGCGAAGATAAGAATGGGTGCCTCCGAGTTAAAAATCCCCCTTTAAAGGGGTCCCCCTTTTAAAGCCTTTCGCGGCCTGGCGGCCGTGGGGGTTTGGATGTAGCTATACATTCCAGATCGCACCTGCAATGCGGCGTTCGTTACGTAAATTGAACGCGAATATAATTAATTATACTTTACTAGAACTATTTTACATCCAGTATTTCACGTCGGACATGACGTAGCGAGCGGGATATTCACGTCGGATTCGAGTCCATCTTCTTTAAAACCCGATTATAAAGTATCGAAATCGAGCAGATATTATGTTATTTTGTAAAAATGCTTAAATACCTTTTGCACGCTTAATTTAATTGTAATATATATACGGTATTGTACATCGCATATACGTCGATTAATGTAATTACAAACAATGATCGCTTTAAATTGCGTAATTCAGCATTTTTCATAACCGCAAAGTGTTTTAGCGATGCGATTTATATATGGACATAATTAGGTATCGTCGATAAAATAGCTTCGTCCTTGCCTGAAAAACAAATTTTTTAATCCGTTATTTTTTTTTTTAAACAAAGCATTCGAAATTATCGTCAAAGTTATCTCGCACGTGCAATCGATATATGCGGCGTGATGTTTTAAGCTGTAGCAATTTTGTCGATCGTGGACCAATCACCGACGATATTTTATTTAGGCTCGCGGTTATTGACGTGTTTCGGACATTAATATTTACCGCTTTTACAGAAGGTATTGTTGCGATGAAAAAAAAAACATCGCTGCCCACATTTTTATAAAAACGTTTCGTCGCCCCATCCGCCAAACAATTCGTTTTATCTGACGTGAATCAGGCGTAAATCAATGTTAAAAAGAGTCGCTTGTAAATAACGGGGAGCAAAAGGGAGAGACAGAGATTATGCATTGCGTAGTTCTTTTTTTTTTATGGGCACTGGTTTAAAACAAGCGATAACTTTGATGCAATATTTATGGATGCAGGGAATTATTATCGGGGGAAGCGCATTACACACTACACGTGCTCGAATATCAAAAGTCGAGCAGGATCTGTCGGACGACGACTCGATGCGTGAAAATATGAATAAGTTTATGGATATTTTTTATAACGCACGCACATTGGTGACAGGTGTAAACAAGTACTTACGTTTGAGTATACGCATGTTGTACGACTCGTATGAACGACGTACTTCTTTACATGAGATTCCATCACGTGACGTTTAGAAGAATTTATGAATTTACTAATGTCCAAATTTAACGATAATACCGGCGAAAAATGTATTGTAATTTTAAAAATCAATTTTTCGATTTGTTTCTATACCCTCAAAATATTCTATCGGATCTCTACAGCACAAGACCCCTGGGTTATACGTAATGCATATAAAAGGGGGGTCATCTTCCTAGGATGTTCAACAACGGAGTGTATCCTCCCTTCAACTTTAATGTATCCAAACAAGATTTTTGTTCAGTCTAAAGAGAATTTATTTCTCTTTTACGCAAAAATTTGACAATCATGATTAATAATGTCTAACTATGCCAAAAAGTGAGAAAACCTTCAATAACAATTTTTTTTTCACGAAATTATCGCTCTTCATTTCTAAGTTTTTCTTCAAATAAAAGATTGTCAAAACCTCACAGCTTTCTTAAAAGGATGCCGATATTCGTAAAAATCCATACGATATAGTTTTCGAAGTTGCTGATTAGGAATCCGAGGCCAGATTTTCAGAATTCAAAATGGCGAATCCAAAATGGCGGCCATGAAGTAGCTAATGTCTAAAATGAATGATCGATTTGCATGAAATTTACTACGTATATTAAAATGATATTTAATACGTACGAAAAATTACTATAAGGAATTATTCAAAGACCATTCAAGGAGATACATGCGGTTTAATATTCAACGAAGATGTCCCTCGTGTGATACGCATTTACGTATAATCCAGGGGTCTTCTTTCGTAGTCATCTGATTTTAAAAGTTTTAGTAAGAACTGTTATCCTAGAATTTTGCGTTCACTAATGTTTTCTTACTTAAGCGAGTTATTCAATTTCAATATATTTAATATACAATATATTTATAAAATATTTAAATTTTCTAGATTTTGTTTAAATTAGTATTTAAATAGTACATTTTTCTTTAATCTTAATGTTTTGACCATTCTTTGTGGTCTCAAAATTTATTCAACTCAACTGTAATTTCTATACATAATATAGAATTTAAACAATTTTATGTAAAATTATTCTATAAAAAATAAAACGAATGCTCGTATACCAGAAACAAATTTTAAACGAATATGAAAGTATATGAATATCAGAAAAACTTTGTTGAAAAACCTTTTTATTTTATATTTTGCTTTACCTACTTTTTTTCCCCTACATTTTAAATTACACTGTAAAACTAAAACATATTTAATATAGAAATTCATTTACTGAAACTATATAGACTTTATGACTCGACATTTTACATACTGACTTTTGCTCAATGAAAATTAAATGGCAACTGATAAAGTTATTCGAATGTAATTATTTGATGTTGTATATGAATCAATTGTATAAACATTCGTACAAGAATTTATTTGTACATCACGCATGTGACACAGTATTAGTAAAAGAATTTAAAATTGAAAGTTTAAAAGTGATAAATAAATGTCTGGTAACTTTGATACTTCTTAAAAAAAAAAGTTTTCCAAACGTTGTGTTTTTTATGTATACTTTTATTTATAATTTTTATTTATAATATTTTTACTTATAGAGAGACGATAAAAAATCTACATAATCATATGGCTATAACTTTGAAATAAAAAAATGTGCTAATGTCTGAAGTTTCATGATTCAAGCACATGTGAGTAAAATCGAAACTATAAATTTTATCAATAAAATTGTGGACCGATTGCCGTAGAATGTCCTATATAAGCAGGTAGAATTAACATTCGGTAATTTCCTAGGGTCGAAATTTGATTTCGTGCCATTTGCATTTGTACTACTATCGCATTATGACAATTGTGCAATTCTGGTATCGCCCACAATAACGGGTTTCGTTCATTGTACCGGGTGCGACCTTAAAGCTAACCCCGCCAAAAATAATTAACCGTACACAGATGGGTGTAAACAATTCATAAACCTATTACATTTCCTAAGCTTATTATAAATGGACTCAGACCAATTTAACTTGCAAATGAATGGCACACCCTTGTAACTTGCAATCCTCGTACCCGACAACAGCCAGGGGCTACTGCGCTTTACGTTTTCTACGAGTGGCGTGTAAGTTTCGAAAAAGCTAATTAGTCGACAGTAAAGTAAACGAGATTGTATTGTCTACTCGGAATTATACAGTCGCATGCATCGGCGATTGCGCAATATTTGATTAGAGCGTTATTTCAGTTTGTTCTTTTGTAAGCACGGGTCATTTTGGTTGAGGTTTTGAATATATATGGGGAAGGTTTGCAAATGATTAAATTGATGCATTATATTTATTACTACGTACGTAATAAACGTTTATTACTTTACATATACCATATTCTGTAGAACTAAAAGCAATATTTGCTTATCTTTGCTAACAATGATCGTAGTGCACACAAAAGTGCGTAAGTTGGAGACTTACCTCTAGATTTTAGGATTTTAAGAATTAACAAAAACCAGAGCAATACTTAATCTAATATTTATATAATTTACAACGAGGATTTTGTTTTAATTATCATAACCGATTACAATCAAGTTAACATGTTAAACTGGTAAACACTAAATGCATTTTAAAACATCATTAGAGAATTGTAAACAATATCACATTAAATTTTTTACAACAACAAAATGTTGCTATGTCACTATTATTTTTGTACATTTTAGAAATAAAATTCTAAAGAAGAAACTTTAAATATTTTTTTTGTTTTAATAAACATTTAAAGATCTTAAATAACTAAGAAAAAATGCAAATTTCGTAACAAAAGATTTTAAACGCGATATATAATAATAATAATAATAATAATAATTTATTTACTTTACGCTTTGGGTTTAATATTTTTAACTTTACGCTTTGCGATATAATATTATATAAATTCGGAAAGATGGAATTACCTGTAATTATCGTAATTAAGAGTAATCAAAATTATGGTAATAATTAACAATAATAATAAATTATACAACTTTAAAAAGCTATTAGTTGTACATATAAAATATTTAAAATCTACAAACAGTAACAACAATTGCTTAAAACTGACAGATATCGATAACGAATATGCCAAACGAAATTAAGAAAAACACTCATAAAAGTAGCTCAAAAAACAGACAAAGACTATTGTCAAAAATTTTACAAAAGCCGTGGAAAAATTTAAAAACGAAAACAGACCTCAATACAAGTCTATTAAAATTGATTTAAAACAATACGAATTAAAAACTGATAACATTTGTAAAAGTTCATGCAAAGCGAAAAATATTTTGAAAAATGACAAAAAACACACAGAGTTGTATGAATAAAAGGGCAAATAAAAGAGTTGAACTTGAATAAAATTTAATAAAATACGTGATGAGTTTTCAAAAGATCAGAAAAATTAAATAAAATTACAGAATGTTCAGAAAATTATAAAAAATCAAATGAATTGATAAAAATAGGTAATTGTAAAATTAAAAAAAAAAAAAATAAAAAACAGTCATATAATTTACTAAATTAAAAATAAAAAATAAAATATTGATGTTTCGATCCAAAGTGCGGATGCTCTTCAGAAAGTAATATAAATAATATAATCATTATTTATATTAATGTTTTAATAAAAAATTAAATTAATATTAATATAATATAAATTAATATAATCATTATTTATATTAATGTTTTAATAAAATATTAAATTAATATTTTAATGTAATATAAATAATATAAAATCATTATTTATATTACTTTCGGAAGAGGATCCGCACTTTGACTGTTTTTTATTTTTTTTAATTTCTCTAGATTCCAGTCGCAGTCGTAAAGTTTTTAACAATTTTTTAATAGTAAAATTAAGTTTAATTTAAGTTTAAAAATGAAAGTATTTTAAAAGTTATAAAGTTAAAAAAATTCGTTTACTACTTTGATATAATTCAATTTCAATTATTTATTAGAAAAATATAAGCGCATGGCTATTGATGATTAATTTATTCAAATGTCATTAATAAAAATAGTCGAATTACAAATACTGATTTAAATTAGTGCCCAATTTTTTGTTACTAAGTTAAGCCAAGAATGTGACTGTTGTCTAAGATATATTGTGAGAGGATGCAAAGTACAAAATATGTTAAATTTGGACTCCTTACATACTGATTATTTATATACAGATACAAAAATCATTAACGATGCATAAAATATAGTTTTTTTTTGTTAAATAACAGTATGTGTTTATATTTTTATTTTATTTGTCAATGTTGATAACGACGTATGCATCTCCATTGGCAAATAAAATTTTAAGTCATGTACGATGAATTATATATATATTCGTCAGATGTGAATTATACATCCTATGAAACAATGCAGAAGACTATCGATCAAATTAGATTTACCCCGAACAATTGATCGAATGTACAGAATAATTCGTCATATGTGCAGAAATATCTAAAAAAACAATCAATTCATAAAATTTATATATCGCAGTCCGTTACATTTATTCAAATGTATTTTTTGTCGATTGTATATCATCGAATACAATTATTTATCGCCAATATTTATAACACAACCATAAAAATCTTGGTTGGTACAGCCATATATATAGATACATTTCGTCGAATATCTTTAAAAGTCACAATCACTATTATTGATACTCTTATTTAAAATATTTTTAAAAAATTCGTATATTTTAAAATTTCTCTAAATCAGTCAGTAATTTTAAAAAATGCCCAATTCACAATTATATTCTCGCGGCAACGTTTGCAGAATATATATACTATATAATGCGAGCTAAGCTGCAACTTTGGAAATAACAACGAATTTAATAACGGCTCTGTAAACGTCAATCACTGTACGTTGCTCGACATATCTATTGCAACTGTGCAGCATGCTGACGCTCTAGGTGGTTATAAACTTTGAGCTCCCGTAATACAGGCCAAATTATACATACCTACCATATATACTTCTTTGCTTCTCACGCTACTATGTGCCGTGCATAGTCGACTATATATACATATATATGCACACACAGTTCAGAATTCAGAATTTCACTTACTGGGCATTTATCCACTTTCGCGCGTCGACTGAGCTGCAATTTTGAAGTTTCCGACGAGAGCTTACGTTATCAATTAAAACCTTGAAGTTCGTACATTAATAAATCGCATATAAATGGTTCAACTTCCTAAACCTTAATTGAGTTGTTAAGGAATAATTCGGAAAGGTGAAGTTACGTTGCGCTTTTATGTTGCGCGTGGATTATTATTAATGAGTACATTCCGTATTACATCGTTTTGATAATACGTATTTTTATGATTGTGAGTATAGATACTTTGCAACATTACAATGCAGTCATTCATAAACAATAATAGTATAATTGTAAACTAACGGTTTCGTACTTGGAGACTTTAAGGAATATTAGTAAGTAGAGTTTGTCGAGATCAAATCAAGTAATTTGTCAAATTGACATTGAAAAAAAAATTTGTTATTTTCAAGTAAATATTTACTTGAATTAAGAAAAGATTTTCTGGAATTAAGTAAGATTTACTAAAAAGAAGAGAACATTTTCTTAATTCAAGTAAATATTTACTTGAAAATAACAAATTTTTTTTTCAGTGTATCATCGAATACATTTCATAAAACTCAGCGAATATATATAATCGACAGATATACTTTTGTCAGATTCAAGTTGTTAAATGTACATGAAATTCATATATGCATAAATTCATATAATATTTGAATTTATCATCGGATAAAATTCGTCGAACGGAATTCGTCAAATAAACTTTGTAGAGAATAGAATTTTTGTCCAATATTATTATCAAGTAGACCTTGAACAGAATATGTATAAAGTAAATAGTACTTCAGATATGCAATTTGTCAAATAGAATTCGTCTAATACAATTTGTCGAACGAAATTCGTCGAATATTATTCGTCAAACAGAATTCGTCGAATTCAATCCCTAGAAAAGTATAATTACGTTGAACAGCATTTAACCAATGCAATTTGTCGAATAGTATTCGTCAAATACAATTCGTGGAAAGGAATTCGTCGAATAAAATTCGCAGAATCCAATTGTTCAAATATAAATGACAAATGTACATTTTCTACAACAGTATACGTAGAATGACAATTGTCGAATACATCGGCAACATTTTTTTACAATTTTCTTGACGAATAGAATGTGTCGAACAGATTTCATCAAATACAATTTATCTAATAGAATTCGTCGAATAGAATTTATTCAATGTAATTCGTCGAATATAACTTTTCAAACAGAATTCCTGGAATACAATTCGGCAAACAAAATTCGTCGAATACAATTACGTTGAATAGAATTTAACTTGTACAATTTGTCGGACAGTATTCGGCGAATACAATTTGTGGAAAAGAATTCGGCGAATACAATTCGCAGAATCGAATTCTTCCAGTATAATTAACAAATATACATTTTTTAATAGAGAATTATACGTAGAGAACAAATATTGTCGAATTCATCGACAATATTCACAATTTTCTTAACGAATTTCAGATTTCACCAAATACAATTTATCTAATAGAATTATAGTGGTATATAGTTCGTGAAACAGAATTCGTCGAATGTAATTCGTAGAATAATACAATTAGGTCGAATAGAATCTATCTCATACAATTTGTCGAACAGTATTCGTCGAATACAATTCTTGGAAAACAATCCATCGAATATAATTCGCAGAATCGAATTCTTCCAGTATAATTGTCAAATATATATTTTCTAGTAAAGAATAAGTATAGAATTAATATCGATGAATACAATTCTTAGACGAATACAATTTATCGTATAGAAATCATCGAAAACAATTTGTCGAATATAATTCGTCGAACAGAATTCGTCGAAAACAAATCGTCGAGGACGAGTCATCGAATGCAATTCTAGAAATATAATTCGTCGTAAACATTCTTCTCATCGAATGGAATTCGCGACACTTTCAGCGAATTCAACTAATTAACTTGTTAGTGCCTATTACGATAAATTGCAAAATTCACACGTTGGTCGTCGAATGACGTCAATAATTGTTTCGTTTCAGCAAAATTCGACGCGTTAGCATCCAAAATAAATACAAATGGGGAATGAAACAAGACAACAGGAACGTAAAGTTACAGAATGACATTGTCGTTGCAAGAATTATACAGACTGCGAATTACGCATGATTGTAAGTGACCACTAAATGACCTGTCGAGTGGGCGGTGTTCCATATGAGAATCCCCCAATCGAACAAAAATTTGTCCTATAAAAAATTAATAGCTATGTCCATACTTCAAATCTTGTGAATTCTCCAACTAAGCTGGCAGGTGGAATTTCCACTCGATTCGAGTGGGACCATTTGCACAGATGATAAAAGTGCCGTTGAACGACCGATATACAGAACGTCGGAACGAAATAGACTTCAGAGGACGCGGTTAGCAGGATCGTAGCAAGTAGTAATAACTGATGTGTGCCGATCTAAGGTTCGCTTTCATCTCATCTCCGCGTGACGCGTTATGCGGACAGTTTAAACTAGGAAACGTTTCTAGCGGTGACTTTTCCGGAAATGCGATCTGCAGACGCACATAGTTAATCATTGCCTGCATAATTGTAGGCAGACGTTCGGGAGGTTTGGTTAAATGGCCGCGATGGAGCGAGAGGATGCAGGCGGAATACACAGGCGTTGCCGCATTCGTATGCATCGCTTCTCGTGATTTACTCGATTCCAGAGCTACGGATTCGAACGTGTAGAGTTGAACGTATTTCCTCTGCGAGATTCGGCTATATATATTGTAGATCCCTGATCCAGAGATCTCGTGTATTTCTTGCCGCCGCATGCGCCTTATGTTGAAACGTTTTCGTGATATGGGTATTTTTACTGGATATAGATCGTTTTTTGAAAATATTCTGATTAAGTTTTTTTTTTTTACCGGACATTTCATTTTGATATATATATATATCATTTTTACGATTTATTATTAGACAATAGTACGATTAAGGTGGTTATAAAGTAGAGCAGTTGCCGACCTAACCTCAAAACAGAAGAAGTATAAATAAATAAGAATTGAAATATTTTTTCAAAATTGGGGCTTTGGAAGGGTGATTCTACATAACATATACAATCTACAAAAAAATATCGCTGAAATTGGTTCAAAATTAAACGAGAATTATCCGAAATAAATTATTTTTGGTGCTGATAAGAGAAAATAATTTATTTCGGATAATT
>JAPYZR010001856.1:0-20111 GCA_030522945.1 Trichopria nigra
TTATATTTATATATTTTATATAGGTTATATATATATATATATATATATACATAACCTTTTCTGTAGAAAAGCCTATTTCATCATGAATTAGTTTCATATATTGATAATATTTACATTATTATCAATATATATTATATATAGACCCAGATAGCAAAAAGCAGGTATGTCCGCTTTTTTCCAACAACACACCGGAAAATTGCCGAAAATATGCCGAAATCAGCAATTTACCAGTCTGTTGTCGAAAAAAAGCAGACATACCTGCTGTTTCGCTATCTGGGGTAAGGAAACAAAGCTATCAGGTTTTTTCTAATAATATTTTGAATACTTACTTTTTTATGTGATCCTTAATTTCTCGTAAGTTTTTATTATTATTTTTGTCGCACTCGTTGCGGAAACGTTAGCTTCGAAAAAACGACACGTGTAGTTTTTGATCGGGGGGGTTTTCTAATCGCCCTGGTCGGTCAAGCATCAGCGACGTCTGGCGTGAAAGATAGAACTACAAAGTCGTTGATTGGTGTAAGTGTATGTAATGTACATATATACGCCGCGCACACACACAAATCAACGACTTTGTAGTTCCATCTATCACGCAAGACGTCGCTGATGCTTGACCGACCAGGGCGAATAGTTTTCCGCTAAAATATAAGGCGCGCATTTCGCCAAAAACAAGTGAACGCCGATTCTACTGATGAATTAGTAGAATTTTCACTGTTTGAACAGTGAATATATATTTCACTGATAGAAACAGCAGAATTTTCACTATTTCAAAAGTGCAAAGTCAGTTTACTGATAAAATTAGTGAAAATTTCACTGATTCAAATTAAGAGAGAAAATCGCCCCCGCCATTGTCGCTCGCGATTATTTGCCGACATTATCCGTCGTTTCGCCACGCGCGACAGCCGCGTCGACTAATCGGAGATCGAGACTCGTCGTCGAAAAATAACGTATTGGAACAATCCTTCGTGACGATACGACACGAGGTTCGCCGGTCGAAGCCGAGGAGAAACATGGTTTATTCGCTACTTAGCACGCAAACGAACCGTATGCTTTCATGTGTACGAACGTGTGTGTATTGTGTGTGTGTGTATATTTGTGTGTGAGTGATATACGTCAAGCGAATACCTTGCTTGATGCTAACGATCGTTAAAAAAGATCAACTTGTAACAAAAATTTCAGCTAATTTTTGCTATAGAGAATTGTCGAAATCAATTAAATAGTTTATTAAAAAGTAGCGGAAAACTAATTACAAAAAATGATTTTTAATGACATTTATACATTAAAATACATCAATAAATAAGACTTCTTTTGTAAATGTGTTTAATTAAAGTTTGTCAATGTAATCTGCACTAAAATTTACAACGTGGACAATTGTAAATTTTATTATAGATCAGTTACCATCAGTCGATAAATGTTATTTTATCGATTAAAGTAGACCTATATTGGATTTTTTAAGATTAAAAACAATACACGTGTACGTTTTTAGGAATTTCAAAAGAAACAAAATTCCATTTTCCCAATTTAAATAACGCCAGGATGGCCTACGTGTGCGTAAATCGGTATACGCAGATTCCGTATTTATGATATAGCATAAAATTGCGTGCCAGGCGCGAGTCCGATATTCGCGATTAGAATGATACATTATACGGCCTCCTGGAAGCCGTTCGTATGCACTGTGAAATAACAAACAACGTGGCGAGGAGGTGATTTTAATGCGCGGTTATCGTAATACCGATTGTGCGATAATGTACCATTAATCATTGAGAAATTGTGTTTTCGATACTATACACATCGCGCTTTCGTGATTAAAATAAATAAATTTCATTGTCCGGCAAAATTCGCGGCTGACTGAACGTGACGAACGCGACAAACGAGTTTTATCATAAAGTACTCGTGAAATAATGCTCGAGCGATGAAAATCGTCGTACGGGGCTGCGTTTTACCAATCATTTCAAAGATTTCGTGACTTACTAATCAGTGGAAAAGATTGAAAAGTCAAAACTTGTATTAAAAGGGATTAATAAGTATTGAAAAGGATTAAAAGTATCCACTTCCATGTTTTCATGTGAAAAATTCTGTTTTACCATCCGACGGTTTAGAACTCAGTCGATAAAATAGGAACATATGAAAAGTTATCGACGCCGTTGAAGCAGTGCAAACTCCTCATTCATTTACTGGAGGAATTACTTCTCTAAATTCATATAGCTAAGATAGAACTGTCGCGATGATCATCAAACTGGGTCACTAAAAAAAAAAAATGAAAATACCGTAGATCAATCTTTTCCAAATTGTAAATCCGAAAATTTTCTAACGAAAAGACGAAAGAAGTTCAGTTAGTTGTCGACCGATGATTTCCGCAATGTTCGAACGTTAAGCATGAACCAGTCGTAGACGAGAATAACACGCAATTAGACCATTATTTAAGGGTACCTTCCGATGCGAGATACGGAATAATTAAGTTAGATCGCAGATAGGACCGCTGAAATTCACTTGTGCCAACACGCCGCGTTAGAATCGCCGGCAACTGCTCTTAAAAGTAATTCAGGAAAGAATTACCGTTAGGGGTCAGGTCATTCGCTATCCTTTATGACTTAATCGCGCTCCGAGAAATCTGCAATGATAGATAATGATTAATCATTAATATAGGCAGGCCGAGACCCGAGTGAGAGAAACAAAATGTCCGTCGCTTAATTGCCTTAACTGAATTTAATGAGCTCCCGGACTCGTTGCGTTTTGGCGGGAAGAGGATGTGAGCGATGCACCTCGTCTGTTCCGCGCGGTCACTGTCTTCATCGATCCAGTTTCATTCCGTCAGGCACGCGATCGAATCGCGATTCGAAACTCATCTTATCGTTACAAATATCTCACGCAATTACATCATTATTGCGCTAAAATGCTCGAAATTGCGAGGCATCAATCATCTTTAATACACACATTTCCCATCTCCGAGTCCTCGTCAGCATCCCCCTCGCGCGATCTGCCCAGCTTGCCCGTACCCCCGTAATTTCGCGCCGAGTCTCTTGCACGCGCATTGCGCAAGCGGACTCAAATTATCGTGTGGTTTAAAGCAATTTTTTCCGCGAATTTCGCGGATAACGGCCGATAATGCGGTGTCGAGGAGGCGTCACAGCGCCCCGAGCCGTCGATCAGACCTCGTTCAATCACGTCGTAATACGGACGCTCTCTTTCTTTACGCGGACAACTTGCCCGGAGGTGCGTGCATAAAAGTAGCCGCGCAATGGAGATTGGAAAAAGAAGGATGACCAAGCCGAAGAGTCTTTAATTATTCGCCGAAAAGAGATGGACGGTTTGGGCAGGACTAGGCTCGAGTCCTGCGCGCAATCCAGAATGGATGATTATCGGGTCAGCTCGCGGTATAAAACCTGTCCCGAGGTAAGAGAATGAAAGTTTGCTTAAAGCATTTCCGCAACCGGGCAAATCCCTTATCGATCATCCCTTTTATCATCGACGTCGTCACACGAGAATCCTCCCGAGAGGAACAAAGTGTCAGCGTAAAAGAATGGTTTTGATGGTTCGAAAAGTCCGCGTCTCCTCGAGACAATGCGAACGTCTCCAAATCCGAAGTCAACGTACGTTTAATGACAATCTTTAGCAACCCCCGTCTTGCAAAATCCTTTAAGAATACTACATGAAGGTCCCGTAAAGGCGGCTTTGCAACAATCACGTATCGGACGGTGATGCATCGAGAACACTGGAGTTAAAGAGGGCCTGAATTAAAGTCGACGGCCCCGCTCGTGTTTCTGGGCGGAAGTCGGAACACATGGCGCGATTCGCTTCGCGAGTGGATAAGTAAACGCGGTAATGCACGTCGGGGAGAGGAAAGAAAAAAAAATCGACGCACAATTGACAAAAGAACGCGGAACGTTGGAACGAGGAACTGTGACGTCTTGTACCGGTCGCGGGGCCACCGCGTATTATCGAGCCCTTTGATCGGCCGTGCGTTATTCCCCCCCGAATTCGCCTTAATAACAATCTTAATGGCACGTTGCCATGGGTAGCTGGACTAACGGTGCAATAATTGACAGTAACAATGGAACGGAAAAGCGAAAGCAGAAGGCCACCAAAACCGGCGATTTTGGAATCGACAAACGCGTTCGTCCGTGTCGCGCGGCTGATCGCACATGTATGTATATATACACCGCAGTCCTTATGTCTCTTTTTCTAATTATACGGCTATCGGGTGAATCGAACACACCGTAAACCGTAATTTCAGGAGGAGCCAGGCTTTTTAATAATACTGTTAATGACATTATTAAGAGTCGAAATTCTATTTCGACTTTGGCGATCGATCGTGCGATAAGCAGGGCTCGGTTTCATTCACAAGCCCAAGGATGAAGGTGTGACTTGCATTTTGTCTCACGAGCATCTCTCTCTCTCTCTCTCCCTCGATCTCTCGATCTCTCTCCTACTGACCCCCCACCTTTCCTTCATTCTAGCTTAATCTTTCATTCTGCCTCGCGCGGGCTCTTTCTGTAATTTTTTCCATTCTTAACGGCGAACTCTCTCTCTCTCTCTCTTCCCCTCTATCTCTTTCTCTCTGTACCCATTGTCTCATGGCGCGGCAGATATACGAGGTAAACTCTCGCCTATCATCCTCGGTCGGGCCCACTCTACCTCCTCGTGGTCCGAGAAGGGACCACCCACCTAACCTATACTTAGCGAGGTGTCGGCAAATTGAGCTATAGATGCCCAGGGTAATGCAACGGGAGGCCGGCATCGCCGATACCATCCGGTGCAAAGGCTATTAAGAGCACCTCTAAAAGGACTCGCACTTTAGGGAAAGGCCTCGACAGGGACGTCGACAGGCGGGAGGGGGGGGGGGAGGGGTTTGCGAGACGAGGGTTGATGAGAAAACGAAGGGCTCGCTAATTTCTCGCCACCTGGTGTACGCCGTACCGGCGCGAATTTTGGCCTGTAATAGATGGGGTTTTACGCTGTGCCTCCGCAAAACTAGAAAAGTGGGTCAAATTTCCGGTCTTCGGTGTCGAGAATCATTTAGCAGCGCGAAAAATGGGCCGCGACGGGCATCGTTCAGAAAACCGCCAACCTCTTTTAGGGATCGTCAGAAAACAAAAGGCCATTTTTCTTGGAAATCGTCACGGGTACACGTGTTCCATTAAGGAGAGCATCGGTAGCCGAAATGATCTACCGATTCGCTCATTATAGTCTTCAAAAATTATCAGGATGAACGAGTTATTTGCTCGGAGATGGATAATAAAGGAGGTGTACGACAAAAATTGAGAAAATGCTCTTCAGATATATAATTATATCATTAACATTTCGTGTAGATTGATGAATACGAAATGAATGTGTAAAAAGGTATAATCGTTTCTGAAAACTCAAAGCCTCGTATGCAGTTTATAGATTGGCAACATCGCGACAAATACGATAGCACTTTAATTAGATTCAATTCATTCATTGCCCCTCTAATGTAACAAAAAAAAATTTATTTTTCCACCTCGCAACGCTCTGTTGTTCTTGTAATACAAAAGAGGCGCATAGCAACTCTAAATGTAAACTCTGTAGCTGGGCAAGTTTTTTCCGAACAAACGCTTTACGCGTAAATTTCCCCTGTAAAATAAGCCCCACTAATAATTCCAATGGTACATTAGAAAGGACGTTTAATTTTTTTTTTTTTTTTTTTTAGTTTTTTTTAATAATTGTACATCCTGAAGATACCCTACTTGAAACTATAAGGGATGATACTATTGTAACGGGATCAAATATCAATAGGTACACGTTATTGCGTGTAATTATTTCTTCACCGATGTCTACTTAATAGCACGTATTACCACGTTTCAATTATAACATGGCAATTAAAATTACCTATATGAAACACTTACTTATGCATTCGTATCGAAAAATTCCCATCATCAGACGCGTGGCTAGAGGTTCGTATACTTCGTGCCGTGAAAAAAGTTGAGTTTAGCACTTTCATTTGTTATTCTGTTGTTAACCTGAATTCTTATAAAGAATTTTCATCATTATTGTAATATGTTTGTAGGTAATAATTATCATTTTTTTTTAATTGTTTCGTTACCGTTGAAATGCATTCGTCAGTGTCAAAAGAACAACCCAGCGAATGACAAAGAATTAATGATGTTACAAATTTTAAATTGTTAGAATTCAATTTCCTGACCAGAAGTATTAAAACCTATCGAAGGCAATTGAGAATATGAATTTGTTCCAATTCTTTTCAATATCCAAATAGAACATATCATATAAACAAATATAAAAAAATATAAATTTTCTATCCGATGATTGTTATTTTCTATTTTCTATTGTTATTTTCTATGAATAGAAGTGTATTGAAATGCATTAAATTCTGAATCCATTTAAATACATTTTCGTTTACTGAGGCAATTCAGTTTTAACGAAGCGAATTCATATCTATACTTTAATACATTTGAAAGCATTCAAGTCCAGGAATAATATTTATAAATTATTAAATTCTATGCTTTTCCAATACGTTCGAACCTAAAAGTAACATTTCGACATTAAGTTCTATGCATTTTAATCTGTTTCCAACATTAATTTTAATTTAACAAAAACATTATGTAATTGGATTTTGTGATTAATCTGAATTAAAAAGCATTGAATTTAATTGATAGACGTGAATCCTGGATTTCGATGTATTGAAAAGCATAGAATTTATAAATATTATTCCTGGTTTCAAATACATTCCAATGTATTGGAATATTCATACGAATTAATTTTCGTCATAAATATATTCGTTTTCGAGTCTGCTGAATCCATTTCAATACATTTATATTAATGTATTATTAAATGTCTATCCTTCAATCTCATTATAATAAAAATCATTAATTCCTTTTTGGTTGTATTTTGAATCGTTTTGGGGACATTTTTATCAATCAATATCACATTGAAAATTCAAATATATCGACGTTTAAAAGTTGTACACGTTCCTCGTTATTGTACGTTTTGAACCTCGGAGTTTTAATTCAAGCTTGTCAACTTGCGAAACGTGTTAACTAACGCAAGTAGACGTGTTAAAATTATAACACGTGGAAAAATGAGATACTTAACGTCGTACATTCCGTACTTAGACTTGAAGTGTTATTGTCGATGATTCTTCTAGATTGTTTCGCATTTATTATATATTCAGCTTCAAGAATACGTCAAGAATATTCGTACTTTTCTAGATTTATTCTTTATCGATTCATTAGAAATAAGTTTCGAAATTAAATCGGCAATGATAATAATTAATCAGACAAATGTAAAATTGATGACCTCAAATCATCAAAATTAATTACCTGAAAATCAAGAAAATGGCAATAATTAAAATTAAAAAACGGTGTAGAGGATGATCTGAAAAATTTGTCGTCAGTATGATTTTCTATTGTACTGATCATCTCATTGCGATTGTTATTGTACGTCTTGGCACCTATTGATCACACAAAATTCCAGTGCAAATATACTGCATCACTTCGAGAATTCCAAATTTGCGAGATACCCATTTTCAGAAAAATAATCCCATTCGTTTGTGTGACAACAAGTTTTTTCCATGACGATCGGAGGAATGATCCGGAACAAAACAAAACGGACCCGCAGGAAGTGGGTCAAAATGAGACCAACAACGGACGATTAAAAAACCTCGAGCAAATGGCGAAACGGCAATTCCGCATCAGGCGGTGGCACCGAGCGATTAGCCCGAATAGCGCTTTGCGGTGTTGCGGCCGCAACGCACCGTGATTTTTTTCTGGCATTGCAGCCGTGGTCTAGCCATCAATGTTTGTATGATAATCGCGAAGGTGCAGCGGGAGAAATAAGAGATATACTCACACTCGAATGGTAGAGACACCGCCCCGGGGTAGATGCCGCTAGAGCGAGACAACGTTGGAAGCGGCCCTTTTGAAGGCCTTTGTCGGTTCTCGCGGCGCTACACGATTTGCAACTAAAATCGCCCCTCGTCCTGCTACGACAGTCGGACCCGTCATTTCCTACGAATGTATTAAAATGACGCACGACTCGCGCGGCTTCTCATACACCATCCCCGTACGTGATCCATACAATTAAACCCTCGATCCAGCCTAGAATTTATAGATATCTTTGTATCTACATCGAACTATTTACCTCGTCGTGGCTATAAGGAGTGAAATGCCGCCAACCAAACGAGCACTATTACCAATGCGAAATTATTCGCTGCTGCTGGTCACCGGCGGGGTGTTGCACTATGAGGCATACGTCGCTTTACATAATGAAGACGTTCAAGGGCATCACCGTCAAAGAGAAGCTCGCCATGGAACGTTGGCACTTGTTGTTATTGCCTGTGCTCTATTCATCGTCAGCTGATCAGGACTCCATGAGCGAAGAAACCAGCAGTTCACACGACGGAAAGTCAAAAATGTTTGGTGAAACAACTGACGCGAACAATGTGGCAAGACTGCATCCTAATAATGCAAGTGTCCATACATTCATCTAGTTACTTCCAGGCGTGAGTACACCCATTAGCAAACTGCTGCACGTCGGTACGTATGCCCATATTCAACTGCACCTCGGTAGATTCATGTACATAATTTAGAGCAATTCCACATTCATCAACCTGCTGCTGCTTCGCATTACCTCACGCGCTCGCATGTAACTGGAATATATTCACGTAATTGTCCAGGAGCGTATTCATTCACAATTATCCAGATGAGTTTCTTCCGATCAAGGATTGGGGAGGGTTGGGTATAGTACAACAACATGGTAAGTATTACAAATCTATCCAGGAATATCCTGTAAATTCTTAGGATAGGATAGGGATAGGATAGACGAGACAGTTAGCTAATTAGTCTATAAACAATAATAATGATCCTACGGTAATCCTTGACGTTTGAAGATGTTATTCAGGTTTGTTTGATCATTATAATAGACCCTTAAAAGTTGCAATAAAATAAACTGATCTTGGAGTGACGTCCGGTTTCAGGAAAGGAGAAAAAAATGAAGAGTATAAATACGCTTGCAGTCGGGTGTAAATTTGAGCTTGAGCCCGAAGTCGACCGAAGCAATCACGGTAGCCACGCGAGCAATCTAAATCCTAATTCACGCCGCATTCCTAATTTCGGTGGAAGAAGCGGAAGAAAAATAAAACCAAGTAAGAGGGGCACCCGGTGAAAGAAAGAGAGAAACGGACGTGCCGCAAGAGTGATAGGTGGCAATTGATGGTACGACAGCGAGAGCGACGAAGAGGAGCATAGAGGGCCCTGGACAAAGGATGTATCGGGAAAAACGCGTTCGTTTCCATCCGGAATTTTTTGCGCGTACATATGGGCAGGTAGGGTACTGCGAATATGCACCGCGCGTATGCCATCATTATGCACGTATTATACGTGTCTAAGTATCGCGAGGCCGCGCCACGAGGCTTTCGTGCCGAGAATCGTGTCGTTAATAGGCAGCCCGAACAGGTGGAGAGCCGAAAGTCGGCGGCGCAAAAGTAATTCGTTCCTCGTCTAATGTTCCGTCATTATTGACCACCCCGTCTTGGTCTAACGAAATGAAGATCTTCGCGCCCTTAACGCTTCGTGAATTGCTGAATTACTTTCTCGGTAAACGAAATATTTTGCGCGATTTAATGTTGCAACTGTCATCGTAAAACCGGGCGAAAAGAGTTGGGTGCGTCACGTCCTTTTCGAATTGCTAAATGTCCAGGGTAATATGGAGAATTAGAGACGGTCGCTAATACCACGAAGACATTGCGTGTTTTTTTTTCATGGCATATAGGATTCCTCTTGTCAAAAAACTACAATTTCTTCAATAGGAACTGTCGGTACAACGGGCAGTATTTATGGGGATCATGACGGTCAGTCCTGATTGAGAGATGTCTAGTGATAGTGCTGGAATCTACTGTTATTGACGTGTATTAGTAGGTGTTCCAATGATTCTGGACGTCCATTATTCGTACATGCAGTTGAACATCCAATATACGTCTAATTTTCGTACATGAACGAATGGACGAAATTGGACAATCATGGACTTCCAGTACAGATCGCGATAACGATCACTGATACTGATAGCGAGCCCTATTGATTGTGACTACTTTACTTCATCCGCAAATGCCAAGTAGGGGTGAGTGATGCACGCATCAGGAAATCCATGTTTAAGCCGACATGCAAACATGAATAGTTAATCGAAACTAATAGTCAATTCAAATTCAGTACGACAAGGCTTTACAGTACGCAATTTATGGATATAACTAACTATTTTACTTATAGGGCGGTGTTTATATTTTCCCGTAGAATGCAACGTACTTAATATAAACAATAGAAAAGAAGCGATCGCGTTGGATTTGTCCAATTAACACTAGACGTTCGTGATTCGTCCAATTATCGTCCATTCGCCCATTTACAGACGTAAACAAGTGAAATTGATTGATAACCCGGGATTTCGTACAACATCACAATATACATCGGAATACGCAATTTATCACAAACTTTTCTCAAAGCCGCGGATAATAATACACTTGATCAAGGAGGGCACGAGAAATCGTTGATCAATGTCTGATTTACATACAAAACTGTTTGAAATTTATCAAACCTTGAGCAACGATCTTATGAATGTCGAATTGCAAGTATTCATCCGATACCATTTGTCGCGTCGCTATTAATCACTGGCTAATTCTGCGTTGCATTAGTTAAGCTAAGTTCCTCAAGTTTCATTGTCCTTAGCATTTGACACCCGAGTGTCGCTTACGAAAAAGTATAAGTTCTTTCACTTTGTAGAATAAATGTTGTTGAAGACATCTTTTAAATGTTGACTTTTCATATGTTATTCCATGATGTACGCATCGATGATGATGTGTGACGATACTGATCATAACTCTGTCAACTTCCTCCGATCATAGGATCTGTGATTATCAGTCTTCGGTAAAAACCACATGACTCTATTTGAAAACAATGATCATGAAGATTCAGCACGATGGGAAATTCAAGTTGATGTAACTGCAAAATGCGGTGATGAACACAAAGAAGAACAATAGTATGTCCATTGCCAATGAAAATGTTGAATGTGAATACGATCACGGCGGCAACAATCGCGATGTTTTATATTTGTGGTAGAATGACTGAGGTAAAAAAAGGAAGGTCGTCTGTAACGGTCATCTTTGAAAACAAAAACAATAATGATGATGATGACGATACGAGGATAACATGTAGTTAGAGATGTCAATAACAATAAAGAAATTAAATGACATGGACGACATCCGACATCGAAACCGGAATGTCAAATGATGACAATGACATCATCAACATTTATCCCGTGTGATTTTTGTCGTACAACGCTTTTGTCTGTTTCTACCGAGAACTGTTCATCGATGACGTGTCAGAGTAAATTATCCACACAGGTGTCCTTTCCTCATATCGATTTCGCAATTTAATAACACTATACGCCATTCGGTGCCACTTACTTCTAATTACTCGTATCGCTTACATAGTAAGAGCGTTTCTTTCGTAGGTACGACGAGCGACATATACAAGGTTCTCGAGAATGAGTCGTAATATCGAGAAAAGAAGATCGACGAACCGTACCCTACCCGCGGCTGGGAAACATGAATGTGGAAATAATGAATAATATACGTGAGTAGGCGAGAGAGAGGGAGATCTTGTAAGGAGGCGAATAAAAGAGTGAGAGAGAGAGAGAGAGAGGACCATAGGGAGAATGGGCGGCGAGGAGGATCGCTGTGGAATAGGGAATAAGTAGAGGAAGAAGAAGAAGAAGAAGGAGAGGAGAGATCGTGAGCGTGGAAGGAGCGCGGGTAGAGACCACCCCGTTGCTCGTCGGCCCCTTTGATCTTCTCCCACTCCGTTCACCCTTTTTCTTCCTCGTCCTCTTCGTCATTCTCCTCTTCCTCTCAGGCTCGCCTCTTTCTTACTCCTGGCTTTTGCCAGGTTCGAGTGGTCCGACTTCTTGCTCCGATTCGCTCTCTTTCCCTGTCTATCCCGTTTCCCGTTCCTGTTCCGTCTCTCTTTTCCGCCGGACCATTTTTTACGGATTTTCTGCGACTTCCTTCTCGGCGTTACTGTCGCTTTTGTGTCGTTGCTGAACACGTTCTTTTGAAACGTTTTTGAATTAGTGCAAAAACACTTATTTGTCATTATTTTTAATGACGGGAATTTCGAAATTGATTAATTCTTAACGATTTCGAAGAGCTTGAGAAGAATTTCAGGGTATCAATGTTTAAAAAAAAGGTTGTAAAACGTCTTCGCGTTTTTACACAATCGCACGTAAATTTTGAGATCGTCAAATAAAGTCACCAAACAAGCACTTGAAAAAATGTGAAGCAATTGAGGTAATTCAGGGAACACAACAGGATGTATTATGCCAACATCGATTGTTACACTTTCGACATCCATCTGTATTGCGGTTACCAACATTGTCATTCATAAACATAAACAAAAATAATAATTGTGCTTCAACATCAGTTCCTTCTCATGTGGTCTGGCTTCAATCTCAGTGGATGCCGGATCACTTGTTTAGATCACAACAACATACCATGCAATCTATGCAAGTGGATGATCTGGGGACTACTTTCTGCACATAGCCGATGATTTCCAGATAATGATACGTAGATGATGCACGTATACGATGAAGTTTAACTGCTCGTTAAACACATGCCCAAAGAACCCACCATCCGCGCAAACTATTTATCTTTGTGATGATAAATATAACAGCTTTGAATCGGTGGTTGACAAATTTCGTCTTCTTCGGCAACTTCAATGTCATCCTAATAACGAATGTGACAATCGTCATGATCTTGGACCTATTATCACCACCAAGAATTTTCCATCATCTTTATTTTTCTCCCTTCATTCGTGATCTACGTCTCTATCCCCTCTTCATCTCTAAACTCCCGAGTTTCTAATCGCCACATCTTTAGATCCTCCGACTCGCCTTTACCCGTTCACTCCGTGGCGGTCTCGGAGAATGCAGAGGCGTTCAACTCATCAGAATCACACCTTCTGCGACTACCGGCTCACTAATAACGCAGACCCCCGTGCAATACACCGGGTCCTTTTCTCGGTATCTGGGGGAATCCTTAAGGCGCTAGGCGATCAAGCGAGACGGGAAAGGGGGGGTGCAAATTATGAGCACGCAGTTTAGTTCGCGCTACGACCAAGTGGCTAGCCGCAGCTTCTGACGATCCTCTGATTTATCGATGTTGCCGAATGAATTGGAAATTTGAAATTTAACGATTGCCCCTTCTTAATGCCCAAGGCCATCTGATGTTGTAATATCGACCATTATTTAAACGGGACAAGTAGCGTCGAATGAAACTGATGTTTTTTTTAATTTGCAACTTTTTCACCTTCGCACCAGTTGATTAATTATAAGTGATTCCAAATCGAAATCGAAGACGTTGTCAAGGATGATGGCAAGTGGTTGAAAATAATGAAGAACTCGAGCGAAAGATTACATGACTACATCGACGAAGATGAAAATGAAAATGAATGACTCTGACAATTGCATGCCCCAAAAAATGCATCTGCGTAACGGAGCAAATAGCTGTGCCATCCGGTGAAAAGAATAGGAACGGAAGTGTGTCGCAGACGTATCTCTTGGATCGGTTGCAGGCACGAATTGGGCTCACGAGCTGTTAGCCCGTCTCGTAACGTACCCCAATGTGGCGTGTGTGTCGGCTCATGTGCAGATTAGAGGCCTCAAGATAATTAAGTAGCGCCTTCGAATAACGCCCAGCCACGACGCTACGATCCGATCTTGCTGTTGCCCGAAAGATTTCCCTATATAGCCGAAAGCATCGCCGCCTCTGTCTCTTCATCCGATCGCCCGACTATCGAGATGAAGTTCTTAAGACTATGCAATGCGATCTTTCGCGAAACTCGATACCTGACCGCGAAAATACGCGAAAGAATCCCGATCATGAAATTTGTTGGATGCTCGAGTGCCCAAGATTTTAATTCGTTATCCTTTTTTTTTCACCGTAGTTTTTTGGGTTTTTTACGTACTCGGTAATCGTCTTCATCATTCACTCGCTTTTTTAATTTCACCGTTATCGGCATCCTTGTCTTTGTCAACGTGATCATTCTTCCGCTTGCATATCACTTTCTTCATCGTTATACTCGACACTGTTATCTTCATTATCGATGCCTTAATTCTCGTCGCCATCTTTCGTGTTTTCCTTGTATCAGCGTTTTTATTCTCTTATATGTGCCTGACTTTATTTTTGTCTTTTTCCGTATTTTCGTCATTGTTCTTGTCCTTGTTTTTATTTATTCTCTTGCTTTTGTTTTTGGTATTGGCTTTATCTTTGTCTTTATATCATTGTTCTTATCTTTGTTCCTGGCTTTGTTCCTGTCATTGTTTTCATCTTTTTTATTCTTGCTTTTCTTTTTGTTTTTGGTATTGGCTTTATCTTTGTCTTTATATCATTGTTCTTAGCTTTGTTCCTGTTTTTGTTCTCATCTTTTTTTATCATTATTTTCGTCTTTTCTCTTTTTTTGTCCTTTGTATTCAACTTTGTCTTTGTTTTTGTCACTAAACTCATCATTGACCTTGTCCTTGTTGTTTTTGTCATTATATATGACCCTTATGAAAAGGTGTCTCGGTCTCTGTTTATGTTTCAATCTCTCACTTTGTTTTTAACTTTGTATTTGCAGGTACATTGACAAATAATTTCAAATCGCTGATCAATTCTGTACAATTCCTTACACTTTGAAATTAAATTGACTTTGTAAATTTTGACGTTAACTTTTTAATCATCAAAACGACAACCAAATCAACGCATTTTTGTATTTTACATTAACTTTTATCTTTATCTTCATCAGTACCTTTACCTATCTTTACTTCTGCCCTCGCCATTACCTTCATTTTTATCTTTGTCAGATCGCTCGCGCCCTTAGGCATTCATTTGAAAACTGGAGCGAATATTTTCATGCACCGAGTGTATGTTCTCTGCAAAAGTAATCTATATTTATTTTAAAAAGCGTTGTGATTTAGTATAGTTTATTTTAGTAGAAATATGAGATAAATTTTTGATTCCAGTTACTTTTTGGGCAAAATCTAAAATCTATCTGTTAAAACAGAAATAATGAAATATCTAAAAACTCATACACGTTTCATCAGGATATGAATTTGGAATGAGGTGAAATGATGAAAATGGATAAATATTATTTTTGTATATATATATATAACTAATATAAACAAGATATGTTCATTATATTATTCGTCGTTTATTAATATTTTTACATCATTGGTAGTTTATCGCATTATATTAGATGGCACAAAGATAGATGGCGCTAATGTGATAAAGCAGTGTAACTGCAATGGTCCGACCATAACGACTGTCCAACCATGCTTTATCCATTAAATATGAGAACATTTATTATGCTTTATCACATCAGCGCCATCTATGTTTCCGCTATATAATACGAAAAAATGTTTTAAAAAAATTTTTTTTCAATTGATTGAATTTTTTTTTCAATGATTGATTAAATATGTTTAATCTACCAACGATGTACAAAATAATAATAAAAGTTGAAAAATATAATTGATATTGTTTATATTTATTTTTAGAGATGCATAATTCGCTGCTAATCATTTTGCGAATTAAAATAATAACTGTTATAATTATTAAATGAGGATTCCATAATTTCTCAATGCCAAACTACTCCCAACGCAGGTAAGAATTCAGTAACCCAGAATTAAAAATCAATTTGTGCTTAAAAAAATGTCGGCTAAATTGATTATTATATCATGTATGGTTCAACGATTTACATAATAATCCGTAAGAAGGGTAACATATTGCAGCGCATTAATAAATTTCGAGTACATCGACGGTGTATAAAAGTCTCCTTAAAAAAAGAAGAAAAAAAACCGTGCCTGCGAATTAAATTACTTACGTAACACCTTTGTGCAGTATATCATTGAGAACAATTGCGTGATTTACGAGTCTATGAAAGCGATTATGCAAATAATAACGGATTCATCTTTTATAGTAACAAATAAGTTTGCTTCGAATTTCATTCGCGTAATTATCTATTTTATATTATAAATTCTGAAAAAAATTACTGAAATGAAAGTGAAATGATGTTTTTTTTTTATTTTCATTATTTTGTAATTTTGTCATAAAAAAAAAATTACTCGAAAAAATCCTTAATATCGAGTCTCATTTACACTTTTTAGGTTAGGTTAGGAATTCAACCCACTCAGTCGGTAACATCGTCCCCTGGTAGTGAAATTTGAAATTTAAACAATTCTGAAGGATTTCGTAAAAACTCTCAGATCTTTTCGAATGAACACTTTTTAGGTTAGGAAACGACATTATCGAAATGATTACTTTTCAGACCTTTGATTTTCTTTTACGCTCTGAAGTTCTGAAATTGCTAGTGTAGTTCTAAACGAGAACGAAACAAAACGATATAATATAATTAGAGGACAAGGCAGCAGCAGCAGATGAATATAAAAAGTAATAAAAATGGATGGATATACAAAATGTGTAATTAACCAGTGTTTTGTTTTTCTCATTTTAACAATGTTTCTCACAACTTCGAAAACTCATGTAATCATAAATCAAAAGAGACTATTTAACAACTATATATATATATATAGACAACGAAAACAATAGCTCGTTTATAGAAACGACGAAAACCGGAGTGTCGGATGTGAATAATGAATGAATAATTGGTTAATTCGAGATTAGCAGTTCGAGAAGGAGTATCGTAAAAAAGGGGAAAGAGAGAGAGAGATAGAGAGAGAGAGGGAAAGAAGGAAGGAAGGCTCACCACGATAAATATCTCGAGAAAGAGGAACGACGTCGATGGACCACCACGGCGGTAACTGCAGTTACAACACCTCCGCCGATTGGACAAACTGGCGGGACCGGCGTGAACTATAGTGATACCGAGGTGAATCGAGCGCCGCGGCCGAGGTAAGGTGAGAGCGAGAGTGTAGGGGAATCCCGAGGTCTGTAATCAGGAGCCGCGCCGCTAGCACGGCAGGGGCTCTCCGCCCCCCCCCCTCCCCCCTCGTACCGCCGCTCGTCATCTCCGGCTCTCTTAAGATCTATAGATCGCTCTCTTTCTTCATATCCCGGGACCGCTTTAAGTGACTCTCTCTCTCTCACTCCGTGACACTTTAAAACGGTTCCCTCTGTCGAATTTCAGCTGTCAAAGTTGTCACGATACGATATACAATGATTCTCTCGTTGTCACGCAAAAAAAAATGGTAATGTGCGAGATTATTCGCATTCATAATGTCACCAGTTTGTTTCGCGATGAAATGTTTTGAAGTGGAAATACTTCAGGTACATTTCAGAAAGTTACGTTGAAATCGATATGGAAACATTATTTTTTTCCGACAGTTCTCATTTAATTTTGGACCAATTTCACCGCTATTTTTTGCGGACTTGTATACATTTTTTTGAGGTTAGGTTCTACGTTAGTTGCATTTGTCACCTGCTTTGGGTACATGATAAAGCGCCCCACCTCAAGTTATTCTTGAAAATTAACAAAAATAACACCAAAATAAAAACATTAAGCAAGTAGAGGTACTAAGGGCATACCGAACCAGGAACAAATAAAAGCAATGACAACTAAAGCAATGTCGTTGTAAAAAAATTATAAAGTATTATTTCATACTAACTTATCCAAATGCCACTTGGATTAAAAAAAAACAAAGAATACGGTGCAAATTCTAATGAAATCGTAGAAAATGTTTGTCCCGCCGAATTAAACGGAATATAAATCGAAATTCCCTCAAATTGAGGATTACGTCATCGACGAAATGAAAGAAATGAAAGGGCCAAGAAGTAAATTGCAAACAGTACAAGTATCGAAGAGCGGACGGACATGAACGTATAATCAAGAAAGACTAAAGGAAACGGCAATGCGCAGTTACGGAACAAAAGTGAAAAAGTGAAGTTGGAAGTGGGTCGAGTCCAACAGAAAAAGTAGATACGAAAAGATTTCATGAAGAACGAAATTACTTTATTAAGACATCCACTGCAGAAGCGAATGAGAAGTACGTTCATATCCATGAAAAAGGAGATTAATAAAAAAATTGATATAAAAGGAAAAAATTTTTACTTCAAATTTGAATTTGTGCATCCCGACTCTCAATGTTGGATCCATTTATGTCTTCCATATTCCATATTCTATATTATATATATAATAATGAGGAAGAAAATACTTTGAGAGCAAGAAGAATCGAAAAATGTTGGCCTTTACGTGTTTAGTTTTTAAAAAGAAATTAAATCATTCCGATTCATACGAGTGAAGGTATAGCAAAGGATGCAACGACGGAACGTCACGCTAAGGTGGGCGACTGAAGGCCGTACGAATAGATTTACATTAATTACGATTCGCTTAAATTTATGACGTTTTTGTTAATCTTCATTTTTTCTATGTTTGTCCTGAAATTACCAATGACTTTACATTACCATTTTCAAATACGCCTTCAATGATCTTTCTCTTAAAATGAAGAATTGCTTTTCGATTTTCTCAAGTTCCAGGTTACAATTCGATCCACGTTGGATTTACACCATACGCTTTTAATAATAATGTAAAAAAGAAACATGATCATTGTACAATAACCTCTTCTGCTTATATTTCTAAGATTAGGTTATGGAGAAAGGATATGAAGAAAAACCAGCCATCATCATACCCACGACCAAGTTTGGCCCGACGATGGTTTTCAAACTTTCGTGATGCTTAGCAATATTTTGAAACATTCTTGAAATACGTTGAGACACTTGAAGACATGGCGCCGTAAATATAGTGTACTCCTCTTCGCGAATTTCCAATATATCCGTTGGAAAAACCACGTCGAGAAACTGGAATCCAGCTACGTGGATTCACCTAGCATCCAAACTGTAACTATTGTCATCCACACTTTGCATCGAGTCCTATTGGATAGGGATGAACAAAAAGGTAGGGTGTAAAAGTTTTCTCTTTTAACCATTTTCCAGTCCTTTCCTGATGTCCCCTGGTGAAAATTTGAATGTACGGGAAGTGTACGGGGGTCCAAAATATATCCCAAATGCCGTTCAAGTGTATCTAAGATTGTACCATAACCATATCATTGCTTTGTTAAGGAATCTATTTTTACTAGGAAGATATAAAAAAATAGAACCATCGATAACGAATCATTGTCACCGGAAACGAATCGTAAAAACCGATAAATTTCCGTGGAAATTTTGGGAAAAAAAGACAGAAGATTCAGTACAGACCACCCTTAATGGTATGTAATAAATTGCGGGGATTCTCGAAGCGAGAAAACGATTCCAAGTCGAATTCTGCACGGGGCCGAAAGTAGCTCAGAGGGAAGAGTTCGTTAGCGCGAACGGCGGTTGAATATCATGGCCTTTTAGCCGCTAGGTGTCATTAGGGCGCGAATGGACGAACCGTCCGGCGCTGATTGTTGCCGGCCAATCGCCGAAGGCGACAACGCGCATCAGCTGTCCGTTTTTCGCACTTGACGATCAAACGCGTCTCGCTCTTTAAAGGCGCTTCTTTACATTTAAGTAAAAACATTTTTGAATAACCGGCCGCAATCAGTACCGGCGACTTTGCGCCGTCGTCGTCGTCGTCGCTATAATAGACCCGCAAGATTCTTAGGCGTGAAATTGCCTTCTAACGATGCCGATCCCAAGTTTGTACAAATTCACAAATGTGCTTCGAATCTTTCGGTCCGTTTACCACTTGGAATTCATGCGTTTATATGCCAAAAATATTAAATCTTTTTAAAAAGGTAATTTGCCTCGATGACCCTCCAGTACATACTCTGAACACTTTTTCATATATACAACAATGAAATCGATATTTTTGTCATTCCATCCAAAAACAACCGACAGCTTTTTTTAAGCATGATTTAGAATTTTTTCGTCAAAAGTCCGCCATTTTGTTGGATTTTAATTTTATTTTTTTAATCATGCTTCAGTATTCGGGGAATACCCTCCGGTTTACTGCGGTTTGAAAATCGGTTAATTGCCGATAAGTCCGCGAAAATTAATTATTTTCGCACACAAAAATTGCGGAACCTACATCATATATGAGACATTCTTTTACAAACCGGACAGTTTTTGACCGACCCATCTCCAAATTGCTTCATAATTTTTTTACATGTTCTAGGCATGAAATAAG
>JAPYZR010001857.1:8690-28071 GCA_030522945.1 Trichopria nigra
GGGGGGGGGGGGGGGGGGGGGGGGATTATAGAACAGTTAGAACCTAACCTCGCAAAATTAAAAATTATTGAAATGTTTATTTCAAAATTTGGGCTTTGAAAGGGTTATTGTATACGTAATATTGGTACACAATATCTAAAATTATCAAAGATGCATATAGAGAGTTTGCTCAGTTGTGTATATTTGAATTATATATAATTTGTATACACATATACAC
Source organism: Trichopria nigra (assembly GCA_030522945.1). NCBI lineage: Eukaryota > Metazoa > Arthropoda > Insecta > Hymenoptera > Diapriidae > Trichopria > Trichopria nigra. The sequence continues at coordinate 8,908 of JAPYZR010001857.1, forward strand.
GATATATACAAAATACAATTCAACTGCTGGACTTCCATTCCCACGTCAGTTCATCTGAGTTCATCTCAGAGATTGGATCAGATCGGTTCTGTGTAGTTTATGTAAATATTCAAACATGAAGACAAGGTTTAGTACCTTCGATTTAGTGTGCTCAATCAATGACCTTCAAAAGTAAGTTATTATAAAAAAATATAAAATTTTCTCTTGCCTTATGCATTTGAGGTTATACATTAAATGTAACAATTTTTCCTGCCATAATTTTTATCATGAATTTTGTAATATTTTGTGTGAATCTTCATTTATAACGATAACTTGGATTTTACTTTTTTCGACTTATCGCATTTATTTCTAATCATTTTACTGCGAATAGAATTTATACAAATATACATAATTAATTTATAAATAATTATTCTTAGGCTCATTGGCATGCGTGTTAATCAAATTTACGACATTGATCACAAAACCTATCTAATACGTTTGGCACGCAGTGAAGAAAAATGTATTCTTTTGCTAGAATCTGGTAATAGAATACACTCTACAGCATTTGAGTGGCCCAAAAATGTTGCTCCTTCTGGTTTCTCAATGAAGGTAATCAAATTTATTCAAGTCATTTCAAGATATACAGATTATTCTTTCCCCTGGCATCTGTTAAAATTGTTGATGGCATTAGCGTAGAAATGTAATAGTTTTGTACAAAATAATTAATTCCAGATTTCCCATATAGCTATATATATATAGAAAATGAACGACAAGGCCATTCTGGATATTTTATAGATTCTGCAGATGACACTTTTGTTTTGTCACTGTATTTTGTATTTTCGTATTTAATGCGTGTAATAATAGTCGATTTTACATGTTGCCATTACGAGAATACAAATTACATCTTTCAAATAACATTAAATGATACTTCGCTTAAGACTTTGGCTTAAACAGACGTGTTCTTGCCACTCTCCTGATTTAAAGCTAATCAAGTTGGCCTCGTATATAAGTTCTCCACACCTTCATACTCTAGTTTTAAAGTCCATAGTCATTTTTATACCACATTATACTACTACTATGCATGCTGATAACTTGCTCATTTCAAGAATATGCACATTGGAAAACATCACGCAGAGATCCGATTATTTAAATCTATTGGATAATACTATCTCCAAGTCTTCTTCAAGAATGAATATCGAGAGCTCTTTTTTTAAAGATGTTAATTTATAGTCTATTTAAGAATGTTACATAAAATTTTGATAAAAGTGTGTATTTCATTTTGTTACATATTTTCTTCAAGTTGAAGTCTGTGTACATGATTATTATATAATTTCTGTAATCTTTATGCTTATATATTTAATGCAGTATTTAAAATAGGTTCTTTTATCCGTTTATAAATAAAATAAATAAATAAATGATTTTTTTGTAGTCGATATCTGTTTACACGATTATTACTGAACTTCTGTAATATGTATTTAATGTTGTATTTATAAAGGGTTCTTTTACCTGTTTATAAATGAATAAAAAAAAAAAAAAATAGAAATAAACATGAGAAAAAAGCATGATCAGCATAGTTTGTAAAATATCCAAAATTACCTTATGGTTCGATTTTATTGATACATTTTATGTGAAATTTAGAATTAATTGTTGCCTTCATAACTATTGATAACCGTAATTTTACCAGTAAACGAAAAGGGATTCAAGTATCAATAAAGGCATTGAATGGAATTTAAACAGGTAGAGATACGTCCTGATTGGTTAATATAACCAAATCGTGTCATTTCTCTACCAGTTTTAATTCAATTCCTTTAATGTACCTTTAATCCCTTTTCGTTTACTGAGTTATCTATAGACTTAGTTCAGAAGAAAATCCTTGCCAGTTAGTGTACATACTATTATATTAAATTAAATTATGTGTAAACATTGAATTAAAAAATACATATAAAATTCATTAATTAGCTACGCAAACATCTGAAAAACAAACGACTGGAAAGTTTGAAACAAGTTGGAGTTGACCGAATTGTAAATTTGCAATTTGGCAGTGGCGAAGCTGCATATCATGTTTTTTTGGAGGTCTATGATCGAGGGAACATCGTTCTTACAGATCATGAATTGACAATTTTGAACATTTTACGACCTCATACTGAAGGAGATAGAATAAGGTAAAATAAAAGTTAAAATAATATAATTAGAGTAAAATATCAAAGACACACAATTATCTAACTGAAATAAGAAACTATTACTAATTACTGATAGTTAAAATGGTTTTTGACTTTTTCAGGTTTGCTGTACGAGAAAAGTATCCTGTATCTCGAGCACACACAAAAATAATACCATCGCCAGAAGAACTTGTGGAAATAGTAAAAATAGCTAAAGTAGGGGAAAGTTTAAAAAAAATCTTGAATCCACATTTGGAAGTCGGTTCTGCCGTAATTGATCATGTCCTTTTACAAGCTGGTTTTGAACAAGGTTGCAAATTAAACAAAGGATTTGATACTCAGGAAAACATGTCAAAGTTGTTAATTGCCATAGAATGCGCCGAAAAAATGTTTGAAGATGTTAAAACCAAACCTAGTAAAGGTTACATCATTCAGAAAAGAGAAGCCAAACCATCTCATGAAAGTACAGAGGATTTTATTTTTGCAAATATCGAATTTCATCCTTTTTTATTTGAACAGCTGAAAGGTCAACCATATCAAGAATTTGAAACATTTGATCGAGCAGTTGACGAATACTTTTCGTCAATGGAAGGTCAGAAACTGGATTTAAAAGTCCTTCAACAAGAAAGAGACGCTTTTAAAAAATTAGAAAACGTTAAAAAGGATCACTCCCAACGTTTAGTCAGCCTGGAAAAAAATCAAGAAACAGACAAACAAAAAGCTGAATTAATCACTAGAAATCAGGAATTGGTTGACAAGGCTATTTACGCAGTGAGAAGTTTGCTTGCCAATCAACTGCCTTGGTCAGAAATTCAACAGATTGTCGAAGAGGCTCAGTCTCAAGGAGAACCAATAGCGAGTATTATCAAAAAGTTTAAATTAGAAACTAATCATATTTCGTTATTACTGAGCGACCCTTATTTTGATAGTGATGATGAAGAAGAACCTGAACTTAAATCTATGATTATTGATATTGACTTAGACCACTCTGCCTTTGCCAATGCTAGAAAATACTATGATCAAAAAAGATCAGCAGCTAAAAAGCAGCAAAAAACTATTGAATCTCAGGACAAAGCATTAAAATCCGCAGAAAGGAAAACAAAAGAAGCACTGAAAGAAGTAAACACAATACATACAATTAATAAAGCAAGGAAAGTTTACTGGTTTGAGAAGTTTTATTGGTTTATAACATCTGAAAATTACGTAGGTTAGTATTAGTATTAAAGTTTGGAGATTTATTTCAAGCCCAATCACACGCATTGAAAATGTTTAATTTCAAAAGTTTAAAATTTTTATTTATGAGATTTGTTATTAATAATGAAGAATGATAAATTCCTCATTCCAAAAATATTTTGAGTCCTTTTTCAAGTATTACTTGGAAAATTATAATCCTCGTGAACAAAAGAAAAATTATTTCAATTGACTAAAAATTAGGCAACATAATTTTTATAATATAATTTATGATAAATTAAAATCAATTTAATGAAGTTTCTATGAAATTTGTATTTCAGTTATTGGTGGCAGAGACCAACAGCAGAATGAGTTGATTGTCAAACGATATCTTCGGGCTGGTGATTTATATGTTCATGCTGATCTTAGTGGAGCGAGTTCATTGGTAATTAAAAATCCTACTGGTGAACCAGTTCCACCTAAATCTTTAGCAGAAGCAGGTACAATGGCTGTAGCATACAGGTAATAGTAAACAAAAATATGCTGATAATAATTTAACTAAATTTTTAATTATAATTAAACTAACTAACAATTATAACAATGTTATAAAAATTTTATTCATGGTAGTTAAATACTCTTATTTTTCAATAGTATTGCATGGGAAGCTAAAGTGGTTGCTGGTGCATGGTGGGTGCATAGTGACCAAGTATCTAAGACTGCTCCAACTGGAGAATACCTCACTACGGGATCTTTCATGATTCGGGGAAAAAAGAACTATTTACCGCCATGTCAGTTAGTTATGGGATTAGGTTTTCTGTTTCGCTTGGAGGATAGTTCCATTGAGCGTCACAAAAACGAGAGGCATGTAAGGACTCTTGATGACATTACAAATGATGTTGATGCTCTTAATGAATCGTATAAGGAAATAGAAATTGAAGATGAAGATGATGGTGAATTTATATAATTTAATACATGACAATTAAATTATAATATTTTTAGATTATATTTTAATCTTATAATATTTTATAAATTAGGAGATGTAGAAGATGAACGAAATAATGATCGAGACATGCACACAATCGAAGAGACGAATGAAAATGAAGAAGCTTCGAAAGGAAGTAAAGAATTCAATGAAATCGAAGATAGTTCAAGTGATTCTCTTTATCCGGACACGCAAATTAAACTAGATCTTACTGGACCAAAGTATGAGAATTTTTAATTATTTTGACAACTAATTATAAATTAGAATATTGTGCAATTACGATACAGGTGTGTGAAACGGGTGATTTTCAATGGTTATGAATTCTACTCAAGTAAAATACGGGTAACGATTATATGAAAGCACGTGTATCGTACAATATTTTTTAAAATTGTGTCAACCATGTGACAAATAAAATTTTATTTCAGAGTCAAATTGTTAGTGGATGGGACAATGTCATTAACAATGTCTGAAAACGCAAACGATAATGTCATCTACTTAGGTGACAACAAACCAGTAGAATTGAAAAATGTGAAAATCAATAATAAATGGAAAAATCAAGAAGTTAATGAAAAAAAAAATGATGAAGAACCCATCGAATATGAGATGCAACCCAAACAAGCTCAATCATCTGGTTTAAAGAGAGGACAAAAAGGACGGTTGAAGAAAATGAAAGAAAAGTATAAAGATCAAGATGAAGATGATAGACGATTATTGATGGAGGCTTTGAAGGTAGGTATTAATTAAATAATACGTAAGGGAAAATAAATACATTGTATGTTATTAAAGTTAAATGTCTTCACTTAGTCAGGAGGTGCGGCAAAAGAGGATAAGCGGAAATTGAAAAATAGTGATCCTTCTGGATCAAAACAGCAACAAAAAAAGAAAGGACCCCCTCCAAAAAAGAATCCGCCAAAGGTAAATATTCCACCTACAGAGATTGACGATGAAGATGCAGGTCCAGGTCCGGAAGTGGACATGTTGGATCAGCTAACTGGCAAGCCAGTATTGGAAGATGAATTGTTATTCGCAGTACCAGTAATTGCACCATACGGCACTTTACAAAATTACAAGTGAGTATTATTTGTTTGACTTCGTTTGTTTGAGGTTTAGTATTTATAAATTGCTTTATAAATTGTCGTAGATTTAAAGTGAAATTAACTCCTGGTACTGGAAAACGTGGAAAAGCCGCGAAAACGGCCGTGGCTCTTTTTCTTAAAGACAGAACTATTTCACCTCGAGAGAAGGATCTTTTGAAATCTGTTAAAGACGAAACGATTGCCAGAAACATGCCTGGAAAAGTGAAAATTAGTGCGCCACAAATGCAAAAACTCAGAAAGTAAAAACAAAACTTTACATTTTATTTCTTTTACTTATAATTAACTTGTATAATGTTTTTTATATCATATGTAAATATTTCAAATTCTGTAGATATATAGAATGTAAAATATTTGTCGAGCAAGCGTAGAATAAATGAAAAAATACTTTTTATTAGGTCTAAAATGCAATTAATTCAGACATATAAATTTATTATAAAATATCACTGTGAAATGTTCGAAGCAATGTAATCTAATATCGTTAACTCCCCCCTCCCCCCCACATCGTCCATCGTCCTCATCGCTAAGGTAATGGCTAAATCGTGTAACTTTTCACTTGCAGTTTCTGCAATTTCCACTTTTCAAGCCGAGATTTCGTACATTGTATATAATAATTCATTTTAAGTTTTGAAGTCGAAGGTTCTCAGAATGTCTGGAAATTATACAATGATTCCATTTGTTATTTCAACGATTATTTGATAACATCATTATGCTATCAGCTCTACATATCTTCAAACATATCCATATCACTATCGCAGGCGTTAACAGATTCGGCTTTCGTCTCAGACGATTTCGATGATTTTGGTCCTGGACGGGATCGCGTTCCTTTTGTTGGTTTAACCTACGAAATTGCACGCAAATATTACATAAATGACATTTGCATTGAAGAAACCATTAATTAATTTTGTACTAACCTCTGGTTCCGATTCTAACGAATCGTCTAATATTCGTTTTTTGGTTACGTTTTTTCGACCACGTTTAGGTGCATTGTTGGATTTAGTAGGTGTTTCGTCCTTTACACTACGCTTCGTTTTTCTCTTTCTAATCTGTACTTCATATTCCGCATCTGAGTCTATCTTTGATATCAACTTTCTTCTCATATCTTCACCAGTCATACACTTTTCGTCCATAACGACAGAGTCAATACTAGAGTTTAAAGCATCCATAGGTAGTTCATCCTTTTTTGTTTTAGGGCTTCTAGTCGCTGCAGCCTTTGTTTTCTTTACGCCAACAGGGGTCCTCGTGCGTTTTCCATTAGCTGCTTCTACTTTAGCTTTCTTTGGAGAAACTTGTGTTTTATTGGACTGTTGTGCCTTGAATTCCAGTTTTCCTTCAGGGGTTTCTCCTAATTTCTGCAAGCCTTTAACGAGAATGTCTCTGAATTTTTGATAGTTAGCTGCATCTGTGAATTTCATGGATGATAGTAATGTCATAAATTGACTAACAGGTTCTGGAACCTCAGAACCCGAAAAACAAGTTTCGAGAAATTTTTTTGGATTATCAAAAGCTTTTTCCTTTTGTTTATGAACTTCTATTTTGTCGTTCAAGTTTTTTTCCCATGGTAAAGAACCACATAACCACTGTACTATATTGTAGGCTAAAATTTCTAAATCACCTCTCACAGTTGGTACTGAAATGGAAGAAAGTACAAATCTTTAAAGTTTATGTAATAAAATTATTTAAGAAACCATTGTTTCCAGTTTACATATAATTTTAACAGAAAAATATAATACTAACTTCCCATATGAGCATCTCTACTGGTATATTCGATAGTTCCATTATGTGCTTTTCTGGGATCAACTTTGTACTCAGTTTTCGTATTAATATGAGATGCCAGCCCAAAGTCAACTAAGAAAACTTGATTTGGAGACTTAAGACCCAAAAGTAAATTGCCTCCCTTTATATCGGCATGTACATATGTCTTATGATGCATGTATTCTAAGACATTTATCTAAAAGTATGTTATTGTTATTTGTAAAATAAAATAAAACATATACAGATAAAAGGTGTTTTTAGATGATAACAGGTTTACTTACAATCTGCCATGCTACTTTGTAAACAGTATGTTCTGGGAATTTACGGTCATTTTCTAAAAACAACTTCCACAAATCTGTTCCATATCGATCCATAACTACAAATCTATATTTTGTTTGGTTGCATTCGTGGCTGCCGGAACCAAGAAATCGAGGCATACCGAGTTCAGAAAATTTATTCTTTCGTTTCCATGTGTCAACTGCAAGAATGTTGAAAAAATATGTTAAATACTGCAAAATAATAATGTAACGATAAAAGTAAAAAGTACATACTTTCTGTTGGATTAGCATTGCGCATGTAAAAGTGCATTTCAACAAAAAGTGGTCCATTTCCATGTGGTTCCTATGAAATGTCAATAAAATTGTTCATCAAATATTCTCGCTCATTTTACAAAGATACTTACAATTTTAACGACAGCATTATAATCAGAAGGGGTTTTTCCTTTATATGATGCGGCTAAATTTCAAACGAAAAATATTATCTAGTTTAATTTAAATATTGCAATTAAGTCTCAAAATAAAAATCAAATAGTAGAAGGCGGGAAAAGTTTATACCTGAATAAATCTCGCCGAAACCACCGACACCAATCGATGTTCCAACGATCCATTGTTCTTTTTTCATATCAGTTAAAATTTCTCCTTTTGGAATGGGATCCGGTAGTTTGTATCCATTCGCCCCTTTTTTTCTAGGTGCCTTTTTCGCTACTTTCCCCGACATTTTTAGGTTACACTAATTACAGAACCGTTGAAGCAAGAAATTACAGTGTCACAGCGATTACAGGGGTGTGGGGGAGGCTTAGTATTGTATTGTAGTTGTAATAAAATGCACAAATTTGCAAAAAGGCGTGCACGTCAAAACTGATAGTACCAAATTGAATGTAGGTATGTGTATTTATATTTTCATTCCTGTTGCATTCAACGATTTTAAACCGCGTAAATGCACATTGCACAAGCTGTCTGGGTAGGAGAAAGGGAAGTAAAGGGACGATGAAAACTTTATAAAATAAAAATCCCTAGGGACGTTTATGCGAAACTTGCGTATGTATCAATCTATGCGTATCGTGCGTGTATGCGCACATGTTCCAATTCGCCACGAGCTTAGCAGATGTCCGGCTGTCTATGATGGTGGTGGCATACCTGGCAAACTGTTAAATCATGCATGTCTGAACGTGTTGTGCGTGCATATATAGTGCGTGATGCACATATTGTCACATCTGCTTCCTATATACGTATGTATGTATGTGTATTTCGGAGTATGTATATTACGATATACCTATTACACTATACTCTGTGGGTAAATCTTAGCGATCTTATTCAATCCGCAAATTCCAGATTCATGTCAATTCATGTAAAGATATAAGACTTAAGACGCTGTCAGAATTGTAAAGGGCATCGAAACAATTGACTTATTCTTTAATCCGTAGTGTTTTTAAACATCATATATGTAATAAGTGTCGAGTTATACATACGCGGAATATTATGAAAGAGCATTACCGACATACGTACTCGTAACCGTTGCAAAGATCGAGTTTATGTTATCATTTGAAAGTTTAATAATGCATCAATAAAGAATGCATCCACGACTGAAGCGTGCTGTATATATTACTCATGAAAGTTGAATCGTGGTTAAGTACCGCAAGTAAACATTACAGTTTTCGACGTGGAAGCTTTAGTTATGACTAAGTATATTAGCATCAGAAACTTTTCACGGAAAGATTTGTACAGTCGGGAAAAAGCGTCAGAGACATGGTAGTGATAAACAGCGACAAATTTTTCTCAAACGTCACTTGGTGCAATTGTACAGTTAAATGTTAGGATAATAATAAATGGAAGGCAATATGCTTGACACTGTGCTTAACACTATGCCCGGTTCCAAGGAAGAAAGCGAAAATGGTGCCAAGTCTCCGGACTGCTTAAATCATGGGTCCAATGTGGAACCTGGAATACCAAATGGAGAATGCACTCCCCAGCAGTCAACGTCAGATTTTAAGCAAATGAATAATTCGATCTTCAATACAATCTCCAAGATTGTTAATTGTACCGCTAAGGTGAAGATGATTTATGCTTTCTACATACTTTACGAAAGTATTTTGCAAGTTGCGATATTTTTTGTTTATTTTTTATGTCATTTTGTAAAGGAAGATTGGTATGCAAATTCAGATTATGTTATGTCTTCCGGTTACTGCAAAAATTTCACTGCATAAAAGTGTGATAAAAACAGAATTTCAAAATCTTGACTGAACTTAACGAATGGAGTCCGTAATATATGATATTATTTTTGATTATTTGACAAACTAGTTTATGTCTTATTTGTACATTTAAAATATAATAATTGTATAATCTGAATTATTCACGTCTTTTGATCAAAAATAATTATTTAATGTTTGAGGTATATCTAGATTTATTGGATTAGTCGTATTAGTCCATAATTATGTTTTGGAGTTATTGGCAACAATCGAAGACATAATTGCAGTTACAAAGTGTCAAACTACTGTAAAGTTTTACATTCTTGTGATTAACTAATTTAATAGTCTTGTACTAAAAAAATTGTTAAAAGAACATTTTCATAGACTATTGGTTACTACCTTAAAAAACTTTACAATAACTATAATGACTGCCGAAATTTCAGTTATACTGTTAACGTATATTTACCACCTAATTAGAAATAGATATTCAAAATGAAATCAGACGTATTGAAGTTGTTGTATTAAAAAAAAAAAGTCGCATAATCGCTTTTTTTGATAATTGAATGTTATTCTAGTGTAAAGTAAAAATGAACCTCTTTTAATTCTCTAAGAATGCCTTATATACTTTGTTTATAAATGTGATAATATTAACATAAATGTTAGAGAATGGCACGTATGTTGCCTCTAAATTTACAGGTTCGTGTATTTAAAGTGAGGTTAAGTTAAAAGCGCTCAAATACGTACGATACACTGTTGATTTGCAGGAGTCGATGGCTCAATTCATTTATTTTCCTGCTTGAAAATATCATAGAACCTGATTAAAAAAATAAATAGAACATATATTAATTTTATTTTTTTGTTAGTTCAACAAATTCATAAACATACATATCAGCTATTGTAACATGTGCAAAGCATCAATAAATTATTTTCAATTTTTAAAATTAGTTTAAAATAATGAACATTTGGCACAATACTTCTGAATAAGAAGGTTCCAAAGTAGAGCGCAGTACCTAACCTAAAATCTAAAACCTAAAACGTACAAAAGTGCAAATTAAAATTATTCATACGTTTTTTTCAGAATTTTGACTCTGTTACTATAATTCTAGGCAGTACATATGATCCCTAAAAAAATAACAGCGAAACTGGTTGAAATTGAACGAGAAATTTTGAAAAAAAAAAATGTTCTCTAAATTTTATTTATCTTTATTTCCAATATCTCTCATTCAATTTTCATCCAATGTCACTGCTATTTTTTTAGGAAGTCATATATATATATATATATTTTTAATTTTATTATATATACAATCTGTCCTTACGGCACTCAGTACAATTTTTTAAATACAGTACATTAAGATAAATATACTTAAATAACGTGCGAGTAATTCTCCCATTGGAAAACACTCATAAGAATAGGTAAATATAAATATACATTATAACTTAAATTACACTATATAATTTTTTTTTTTTTTTTGCTTTACATAGATGAGTTTTAATGAACTAGTTTAAACTTCTTTAATCTTGATATGTATAGCGATCTTCTGGTGAGTATATAGCCACCAATCTATTTGGATAGGACTTGAGCCTCTCTTTATATTTTGCACGGTGTGTTGTGATTTCTTCCATTACCCTGGTGAATATCCGAATGTACGGGGTGCCCAAAATACAACTCGTATACAGTTAAAAGCTGTTTTAACTGTACACGAGATGTACAGTAAATGTAATTTGGACCTGTGTACACTTCCTGTACAGTTCGATTATTACTAGGGTACGGTTTTGATCTGCAGGTCATTCCTAATAATTTCGTTAGGAAAAGACCAAGATGCATTTGTAATCATTCTCAAACATTTGAACTGGAATCTTTCCAGTATGTCTATGTTAGACTTTGATGCACTGCCTGAAGTTTGAGAATACATTTATATATCATTAGTTTATTATTCATTGATAGATATGATTTTCATGTGAGGCGGCGATCTAAATGTGTGCCAAGATATTTAATACGTTCGTATTGTGGAATTGGTTTGTCATTAAGAATGATTGTAGGACTATGTCCGTTGTTGAAGAATAAACGTCACGTGTGATGACTTTTTTCATTGATATTAATTCCCCACAGTTTGAACCATTTCTCTATATTGCAAATATAATTTTGTAAGTATTGGGACCCTAAAATTAAACTCCAGTTGACAGATGGTATTGCTGTGTCATCTGTGTACGTTGCAGTTGTGATATTGTGCATTGTTGGTAAGTCAGTGATATATAGTAGGTACAGAGAGTACATGAGTACACTACCTTGTGAAACAGCAGCTTTAATTTTATACAAATCTGTGGATGTTTCATTCAATTTTACCTGGAATATGCGATTTCTCAAGTATGATTTTAATAATAAATAATATTTTCTTGGGAACCAATTTTTGAGTTTAAGTAATAATCCCTCGTGCCATACTTTGTCGAAGGCAGAAAAATTGCAGAAACGAACTTTTTGCTTTCTATGGCTTCAATTATTTTATATGTAATTCTGTTAACTTGTTCGATGGTACCATGATGATTTCTGAAGCCAAATTGGTGGTCAGGAATTAGATGTTTTTCAGTTATTACTTTGTTTAGTCGTTTTAACAGTAGTTTCTCGTATATTTTCGCTAGAATAGGAAGAACACTAATTGGTCTTTAAAACGACACCATACTAGGATCTTTTCCTGGTTTTGGGATCATAATTTTTTGTGCCACTTTCCATAATTGATCAGGGAAGGACATTCGGAAACTAGCATTAGTCAGAAGCGTGATAAATCTTATGGCTTTAGTTGGCAGTTCTTTGATGATCTTTCCGTCTATATATATTGTATCCTGGTGTTTTTCTACGTTTAAGTTTTTTAATAATATCGTATATCTTTATTATTCTTCTGGTTTTCTATTTCAATAAAGAATAGAAGGAGAGGAATTTGATTTATACTATTGTTTATATTTGTAATCTTTTCTACGCTATGTCCGTACCCTATTGAAAATATCCGGGTGGTTTTTACCACGTGGTCTAACCGTATGGTCATTTCCAAGTTGCGACCGGGTATTTTTGGTCAATTTGACCAGGTCGATACCACGTGGTCTTAAACACATGGTTTCGACCCTGCCGATTAAGTCTTTTGACCACTTGGTCATGACTTGATGAAAAAAAATATTAAAGTGAAATAAAAAAAACTTTCTCGAACAGAAATCGAACCCGTCCACCTTTCAATTCCGAACTATAACCACTCGGCCACGTTTGCTGTTGTAAAACTATCTATCTATCCCCAAAGGGAGAGAGGATGGGCCCGGTGACAGTGATTCGTAAGAGACACGCAGTTGAGCTCGTCAAGTCTTTAGTCACTCCAGCCAAAATCAGATGGGCCTTGCGTACCTTTGAGCCATACAAGTCCCCGGGCCCCTCTTACAAACAGGGTCGTGGAGGAAATCATCGAGGTGCTGACGGAGCTTGTAAGGGCGATTCTGGAAACGGGTTACATCCCGGGAGCCTGGAAAGGAGCCAGAGTCGTATTCATCCCTAAACCGGGAAAAAGTGGATGCACATCACCGAAGGACTTTAGACCGATTTCGCTGACATCGTTCATACATACATACATACATACATACTGAAGTTGGTCGAGCGACTGGTGGATTAGCACATAAGAGCAAACATTCTGGACAAAGAATGGATAAATCGAGAACAACACGCGTATAGAGCAGGAAGTTCAATGGAGTCAGCACTACACGTCGTGGTTACACACCTGGAAAAAACGTTGGAAGCTAAGGGCTTTGGGATCGGGGCTTTCCTGGACATCGAGGGGGCGTTCAATACCTCTATAGAGATAATAAGGGAAGCACTAAAAGAATTCGAAGTACCTTGGCTCCTTAGACAGTGGGAACGAGATCGCGGACAGGTTAGCAAAATTGGCAGCGGGGAAGAATTTTATCGGACCCGAACCAGCAGTTGGACTCCCGTATGCGACAGTCAAAAATGAGATGTCACCATGGCTGACGAGGGAGCAGAGAAGGAATGACAAATGGTATCCGGATGCAGGCAGGCCAAAATACACATAGGAAATATCATCAATGGAAGGAGGGCACATGCTCTTCTGAAAATGGGAAGACAGGATGCTCGAGCATTAACAAGACTCCTAACGGGGCACGGCGAGCTAAGGTACCACCGACATGCTGTGGGACTCGAGGAGAGTCCAATATGCAGACTGTGTGGTAGCTCTCTGAAGACATTACAACATGTGTTATATCAGTGCGATACACTGATGGAAGCACGGTAGCGCCTTTAGGCAACGGAGGAGGTACCGGAGGAAGACATTGCCAACTTGGAGCCGAGAGAGATCCTATCCTTCTGGAAAGGGGTCATGCATCGGTTCTAAGGGAATAAGGAGGAACGCAAAGGGACTACCCAGGCGCTGAGGGCCTCTGGTACAGGGACCAATCTCGAGATTATAATAATAATAATAATAGACCACGTGGTAAAAACCACCCGGATATTTTCAATAGGGTATGTTTCAGTTTCGGCTTTCAAATCATTGATATCAATTGACAGATGAATATTTTTTAAAACAACTTTATAATTCTTATCTTGTTTACGTTGAAATGTGTAAAATTGCGTATTTCTTTTTTTGAGTCCCTCGACTGTTGGCAGATATGTTTCTGATGTGCTAGGTTGTATTTTAATTTCATTATTTGTTAGAGTTTTTAAGGTGTGGTTTTCATCTACTTGATTTAGCAGTTCCATCAGTGGTTTTACGTTTTGTACGCCATTGACATACATATATTGGCGGTGATTTTTTAAGTTTATTTTGTTGTCATGTTGGTTGTTCTGGTCTTCTTCTATTACCATTTCATTTTCCGTTACCTTCTCATGAGGGGTAAAGGAGTTACTGACTTCAGTAAAACTGTTTAGCCAGTAATAATGTTTAATAAGCGGCTGTCTCTGTTTTATTGGACTGCTTCTTCTCAACCTCTTTTATTGGCTCTTGATTTGATGCCACTTATCTACGTCTTGATCTTTTTTTTTTTTTTTTTTTTTTTTGGGCATTATGCCCTGTACGAGTATTCATGTTTATTTCAATTGTCAGCAGGAATCCGCGTATTATGTAACTACACTTTTTCACAATTGAAAAATGGACTTTGAAATTTTGACTACCAGATCCCAAATTTAGAAAAAATGTTCCAATAATTTAAAATTTGCACTGTTTTTCTTTCTAGGTTAGGTCGGTAACTGTTCTACTACTTAGACCGCCCTTCAACTAGTTTTACACTATATAGTCTGTATAAATAAAAATTGATTGAAACGCTTTATCAAAATTTGAGCTCTGAAAGGGTTATTTGATATAACATATATACAATACCTCAACAAGATTCCAGTGAAAATTATGTAAAATTGAGCGAAAATTTTTGGAAACAAATTATTTTTTTTTACTTGCCCCAAAAATAATTTGTTTTCGAAAGTTTGCAATTTATTTTAAACGATTTTTACTAGAATTTTTTGGGGATAGTATATGCTACGTAGAATCACCCTTTCAGAGTCCGAATTATCTAAAAAGTCTCAATCATTTTATATTTATACTTTTATTGTTGCAATGCTCGGTTGGTAACTGTTCTACTTTAGAACCTTCTTAAACTGTGACGGGAACTTTTAGATGTTCCGAAAATGAGAGTAAAAGAAACGGGATACTTTTGTGAATTAATAATATTCATTATTGCCATGACCCCCTGCGATTATGTAGAATAATCGCTAGTAATGTCACTACGTCTTTTGTATATTGTACGCACTGCACGCTGGGTAAAAAAAGGGTAAACTACCTATCTAATTAAATCACTATTGCATTTTATGGATGAAATTTCCCTATTTTTGTAGAGATTCATTTGTCTTTACAAACTTATTATTTTCAGAGGCTCATATTTGAAAAAAAAGTGAAAAGCAATTTTTGTACATTTCTTTTCAATTGGGTCAGTCAATTATTATCGCCATAATTAAATTTTAACATTTTTTAACCATTTTTAATGCTTATATAAGTTGTAAGACGGTCTACGAAATAAATAGTTCAGTCACTCTAATTTGCCTCTCTTCAGTAACCTTTGTCAAATCTGAATTATGACAAACAACGTAATAAAATAATAAACATCTTGTATAATATACCTACTTCCTTAATTACAAAGAAAACAAAAATTAATTAATAGAGAATTAATTCATAAAAAAAATGGATTCGTTTGTCGAAATATAATTATATATAAATTAAATTATTAAATCAAATTATTGCATTATTGTAATCAATTTTTCAAATTTGAATTTAATTTTAATGATTTAAAAAAATATATTTTTAGAGTCAATAAAAAATTGTTAATTGAAAATTATCCGTACTAATCAATTTAAGTAAAAATATAATATTATAATTTCTCATTGGGATTATAATTTTTTAATTAATTTTTTGGATTGTGTACTTATCAGTTCAAAATTTTTAGTTTATATTGATTTATTGATTCCATTGATTGCAGTAATGCGATAATCAAATTCAATTTTTCAAAAACGAATCCGTTTGAATTAACCACTCAATTAGCACAAAGTCTGTAATGTTTCTAAGATATTTTGTAAATGTTTGACATTGTGAAATGTCTGTAATATTTCTAAAGCGTTTCATAATAAAGATTTCAGAGAAGGAAATGAAGAGGGATAGAAAACTCCAGAAATTCAGCAGTGAAAATATGTATTTTGCTAATTTTATAGAACGATAAATTGAAATAACACGATAAGAATTAAATTTAAAAAAATCTTTTAATTGTAAAAAGTACTAATATTAGATAGAATATATTATTAAATAATTACTATGCAAATGAGCAACTAAAAAACGATACTAATTCTATTAAATATTTTCAGGTACCAGAAATAAAAGACTTTAAAATTGTAAAACCAATAAGTAGAGGAGCATTCGGTAAAGTCTTTCTAGGCTATAAAAAAACTAATCCAGATCAAGTATTTGCGATTAAAGTTATGAAAAAGAATGAGATGATACATAAGAACATGGCCTCTCAAGTTATTATTGAAAGGAATGCTCTAGCCCTGACTAGGAGTCCTTACTGCGTTCAGTTATTTTACTCACTGCAGTCAGTCAGTAGTGTATACTTGGTAATGGAGTATATGGTTGGTGGGGATTTAAAGAGCCTATTAGGTGTTTACGGATACATGGAGGAGTCAATGGCAGCTTTTTACACTGCTGAAGTTTGTTTAGCTTTAGAATATCTTCACTCACACGGCATTGTACACAGAGATCTCAAACCGGATAACATGTTGCTTTCCAAAGAAGGACATGTGAAGCTCACCGATTTTGGCCTGAGTAAAATTTCAACATTGCATCGAGATCTTGAAATATCTGACTTGGTAAATTGCACGCCAAGTTTATGTGCAAGGACACCGGGCCAGTTGTTGTCTCTAACGTCTCACCTGACATTCGAGTCGCACAGATCGTCGACTAACGATTCTAACATTTTAAATTCGAGTGATAAGAGTAATCCTGCTGTGGACTTGTTGCCCGAACTCAAAATGCGAGCTAAACGAGCGCATGAAGCTGATATTTCTGTAGCTTCGACATCTATGAATTCTGGTGATTTCTCTCGCGTTTCTGGAGTTACACCGTTTTATTCTTCCGAAAATATTCGATTAACGACTATCAACGCCGGAGGAGAGGAAAGTTCTGGAAGTTATCATACTTGTAAATCAACACCTAATCTAAATAATGAGTCATCTTTTAAAATACTCCAGAGCAAAAAAAAGATTGAAAATTGTTTAGCGGAAGATGAGTCAACCCTCGAAGCTGAGTATACGCATCCACCCTTATACAATGTCACAAGTCCTTTGAGTACATGTACAAACACCTTATTGAGAGGAACAAAGAGGAAAAGAATGAATGTAGGTACTGGATTGACTCGAGAAATTTCATTGATGGACCTTGAAGGCAATTCGACTCCAAAGAAAAAAAAGAATCAAATGTTTTCCTGCGGGAGTCCGGGAGTCATTGTTTCAACTTTCAATAGAAAAATTCACGAGGGTGAGATAGATGGCAAGAAGGATGGAAGCATCGGCTCTGCAAGAGTGGCCTTCAGCACTCCAGTTTCGGCTAATAGAAATCGAATCCGACCGACTCAGAAAGAAAATAAGCCTAAAGAAGATAAACCACAGTTTATCAAATCGACGCGATTCGATCTGCCGCCAACTAGTACACACCAATCTCCTACAGATTTTGACACTAATGGATTGCCTGATGAGCATGATTCGCCACAAGGACTCTCTCCCATTAAAACGCCTGCCTCTTCTGGAATAAACGCATATAGGACTCCAAAATCCGTTCGACGAGGAGCACAAGTCGGTGCTAACCGTTCTGATGAACGCATCCTTGGCACACCAGATTACCTTGCCCCTGAATTATTACTGCGACAAGGGCATGGACCTGCAGTTGATTGGTGGGCCCTAGGAGTCTGTTTATACGAATTCTGTACGGGTATTCCACCATTCAATGACGAGACACCGCAGGCGGTGTTTGCGAATATCTTAGCCAGGGACGTGACATGGCCGGAGGACAACGAGAGTCTGTCTGCATCGATGGTAGAAGCTATCGATTCCCTTCTTACCCTAGATCAGGCTGCACGTCCAACAGCTAAGGAGGTGCGATTGATGAAACTTTTCAGTAACTTCCCGTGGACGGAGCCCCAAAAAGCTGTACCTCCCTTTGTACCTCAACCCGATGATAACTACGACACTTGTTATTTTCAAGGTAAGATATTTGATATTAGTTTTGTGTAATATAATGCAACTTCTCACTTTTGTGAAATCCATTTTAAGGGTCTAAAGTAAGTAAAGCTTACCAATGTTACCTAGAGAAAGTAAAAAAGTGCAAATTTGAAAATTCTAATATTAGAATTGGTTGAATACAAAGTTGGTCTTTGATACTGTAATTCTATATAATAAGATGGAAACTGAATGAGAAATATTGCAAATTACAGTATATGATCAGAATCTGTACAATATCCAGCGTGTCATGCTTTGATACGTTCTATGTGATATTTGGAATTAACAATTGGAATTAATAATTGCTACATTAATGATCCAGATAACTGTAGCATATTCCAGGAGAACACCCTTATTAAAGGGGTTATAAAGTAGAACAGTTAGGGACTTAACCTCAAAACAGGAAAAGTATAAATAAAAACGGATTGAAACGTTTTTTCAAAATTCAGGCTTTGGAAGGGTGATTCTATCCGAAATCAATTATTTTTGTTACTGGTAAGAGAAAATAATTTATTTCGGATAATCCTCCATTAATTTTGAACCAATGTCACCGATAGTTTTTTGGGAATTATATATTATGTCACCCTTCATCATATATAAATCACCCTTCCAAAGCCCGATATTTGAAATAACGTTTAAAAAAGTTTTTATTTATACTTTTCCTGTTTTTATCCCAGCAAACAATCACAGAAGTTATGTCACAATTATGTAACAGTTACATTAAAATGTCGCCTCAAAATTGGCACAGTTACATAACAGTGATTGTG
>JAPYZR010001858.1:0-22817 GCA_030522945.1 Trichopria nigra
CGGACCCCCCCGCTTAAAAACTAACCTAACCTAACCGTCACAAACCTGTCTGAAACACATATGTGTTGTCCACATATATGCCGCAACGGGTAACAGCACTGTCGGTAATTTGCCAAAAAATTTCCAGGACGATCCTGGAAGTATGCACTTGTCCTGGAACTATCGGTAATATGCCATTTTTGGACCTGGAACTGACGGTATTCCATATATATATATATATATATATCTGATTATTAGCAAGGATAAAACAAAATACACAATTGTTTTAGTCTTAAGCACGAGATTTCTTTCAGTGGATATTGGTCGGAAATAACGGGATTTTTCGTGAATGGTACAGAAAATACGATTGGTACCAACCACACTTCCGGCCCAAGGGGATTTCGCAAGTCGAGGAGAAGGCGACCAATTGCGGTTTCTTCAGCCCTAAATAGTTTACAGTCACGCATATATGCGTCGTATATAATATTAAATGAGGGATACAATATACACGCTTCACACCATGCGTGTTAAAATGACCACATCGGGATGTAAGAGAAGACGTGGAATTCATAAATTTTATTACAAACAATAAAACAATAAATGTTGTTATAAGGAGGGCCAAGGTCTGAAAATCACGTTTTCAAGATTTCGTCCATTATATTATTAATGGTATTATACTGAAGAGACTAAAAGGATTGTTGTTCGGAAAAAAAAAATTTATACGAATAACAAATAGAAATTATTATCTAACAATTTATTAATTACGATTAAACTGATTAAGAAAAGATTTTTCTACTTACATTTTTTTATGATTTTTTTTTCATCTTGAAATCGCGAGAAAACGTCGCACATCACTTTCATCATTCATCGGTGCACAAAAATTGTGCAGTTTGACAAGTGTACTTTTTTTTTATTATAAAAGTGTTATCATTCGAAATATCATTGGATCCGATATTTTGAATTTTGAAATTTGATTTTTTAACATTTTTAAAAATAATGACCGACATTTTGAATTTCAAACATCTGACACTCAAGAACATTTAATTCATCGACCCAAAAAACCTGTACATGTCCGGACAATTTCATGAAGTTCCAATAAACGTTTTTTTCATAATTTTGCTCGCCACATTGGATCCGCCATCTTGAAGGTCGAAAAATCTGACACTGTGTTAATTTCCATTTGAAAAAAAACATGTCCATATAATAGTACTTTTCCATACAAGTGTGTAAAGTATTAAACGCGTGTGTCGAACAATATTTTATGTAATTCTGTGCGTAAAGTTCGATTTTCTGCACTGTTTTACTTTACGCATAATGTGTGTAAAAGTAGCACCTTACGCACAGAATTATAAAAAAAAAAATTTTTCCTTTAAAGTTTCTTTCGATTTTTGACATAAAACCGCCATTTTTAATTTTCTAAAAGAGATATATTACAATTTCTAAGAATTCTAAAAAATTGTATAATAATGTTTACCCTAAACAATGCCAATTCTTCTCACTATGAAAGAGAACAATTCAGATTTTTTAAAGAATCGAAAATTTTAAAAAGTCATTTATAAAAGAAAAAGTGCATTTTCCCCAGTATTACGAAACGAGATTAAGCGTCGCTTCCGCAGGATCCATCAATAGGCATTTCTTTTCTTTAGCGCACGTTGTATATATATATCGCTTGCGTAATTGATTTCGCCGAACGAACGAACGAAGTATGACCCACAAGCGGTCATTTCGACGCGTCAGTTGAAATTAATTGAAACTCACGGTTGTTTAATTAAATCGATGACAATGACATAAAATTCAATCTCGTTTATTGTTTATTAGGCAAATTAAGAGCGTACATCGCTTTAAGAATTTAACGAAATGTTGAGTGGAATATGGCGGCGGGGATGACTGTAGAATATATATCAGTGCGGTTATTGTCACTTTATACTTTCAAAATTTATTTGCAATGAAAAGTTTTTGGACTCTCTTAAATCGGACTGGAGTGAATCGATCAATCATTCGCGTTTAATGGTCCACTCCTCTCTATTGTCGGCGAAACATATATATAATATACTGCGATCATCTTTGAATATTCCACAATATTCCCACAGAATCCCTCTTTTAAAAGAATATATAAAATGTTCACTCATTTAAAAGCGATATTTCACTCTTATATATATATATACTAAAAATGAATTAAAAGGCTCAATTTTCACTTCAAAGAAATTGAAAAAGTATTTTTTTAGTAAAATTTAAACAAAATTTCAAACACGTGAATTTTTTTTACTTTATATAACGTCATTCAGTTCATATATGTATATATAGATAGGAATCGTACAGAAAAAGAAACATTGACAAAATTTCAACGTACATTTTTTACTTACTCCTCCGACCGTCTTTGAAGATACAATCGAGATGGACTTTTAAGAAGTTGATTGAGCGTCTATTCATAATCGTAATTGGCCAAATTGGATTTACGATAATAACCTTAACGCTATGGGGCGCAGTCGTCGCGGTGAATGTATATGTGGTATAGATTTTAGCCGTATATATATGAATCATGGTCGTTAGTAAATTACATGCATAAGTTTAGGGCGGTATTATTACAGATTGGGTAAATGCATATATATAGGTAAAGTGACGGGGAAATGGTTAAATAACATATAAAAATAACAAACTGTATATATATAATTGTCGATTAAAGAAAATATGATTTTGTACCCCGGTGGACAATAATGTAAGAAAAATTTATTTATTGGTTAAATGAATGACATTAAGGAATACTTTGATGAATACTGCGGGAATTAACGAAATTGCGAAATAACAAAACTGATAGTGCAATATTACTATAAATGTAGGTGATCGGTTTATACTAAAAATTCTCTAGAAAGGGATGATCACATAATGTGGGGAACTTGTCGTGAAATAATCCCATATACGATATACGAACATTTTAAAGACAATTTTAAACAAAACAGTAGATCATTACAAATTTTAATGTAATAGAAATAGAAACCGAAAAAAATGAGCGTAAACATTGAACAAAAAATCGCGTTTTTTGCATTTCAAATTGTTTAAAATATATTTTTCAATTCCTGAAAATTACATTTTTAATTTCTCAATTAACATTGGCGACTGAAGAATAAAATTCTTAATATCACACATTGAAAAAAAATATGGCCTTATTCTACGTCGAAATCTGAGTACAAATGCCCTCTTGCAGTTTTTTTGAAAAAACATAATGTCCTTTTCGAAATAAAACTTAGGTCATGTTAAATTTCAAATTGAGCCAGAAGAGAAATGAATATAAACTTCAAAACACTTCAATTCCATATGCGTCGAAATGTTTAATGTGAAAAGAAGAACGTCTTGAAACCGTTCAATACAAATTCGGTGTCAGATTTCCAGAATTCAATATGACGGGTCCAATATGGCGGAAGAGTAATCTGAAATTTTATTTTTAAATTTAAAAAAAAATATGATGGTATTATTGTATACATAAAAATCTACACGATTGTGATTACAAACGTCCTTTTGCAATTTGGTAAAATAATTCATTGTTACAGAAAAAAAAAATCATGCACTCTTTATCTTCTATTTTTTTTTTTTTTTTTTTTTTTTTTTTTTTTTTTTTTTTTTAATTCTTTTTTTTTTTTTTTTTTTAAAATATATATGTGTGTATATGACGTACAAAAGTATACATCATAAATTTATTAAAGATTTAAACATTTAAATAATAATTGTATGAGTAATATATATTGGAGGAGAATCAATTAAGGATATTTCGGAAATGGAAATTCAAAATTCACCATAACCGTTAAAATGTGGTTTCTATATAATAGGAATCTAAGAGATGTAGGGTTTTTATCATCACATGCGATCGAATCAAATTTGCCCGCGTAATAAGAATAATAAAAAAAAATATGTGAATGGGAGATATTGTCGAGGAAATGTACAAATTCTACCGCTGAAAAGCCTTTAATCGCGTTATCAAGCCTAGAATAACGTTAAATATATATCCAACAGACGAGAAATTCAAGTCGAATGAATCATAAACTTGATTGCACACGAGTTCAAGTGTCATTGATAGATATAGCCCGACTCGGATCAATATTGTTTATTGTTATTACGAAATTTGAATCTTTTCTTAATAGATAGAGGTCGCACGAAATAATTGCAATTATTATTATTATTATTATTATTATTATTATTATTATTATTACTATATCGATACTACAGATAACGATTAAAAACATTAATCATCGAAAATGATATGAAAAGTTATCTCTATATATTTACTCAATCGCATAAAATTATAATAATGTGTGTATTGATAATAAAAGTAGTGGGAAGGTTTTATCCGATTTAAAAGTGTAAAAGTCTATTTTTAGAACCGTAACGTGAATAAGAAACGAATAACATCGCGTCGCAAATATTTATCGGGATGAACTTTTTACGATTTTAAATGGTGGATTCAAAATGGCGGACGGAAACATACAAATTTTATTTTAGTATTATGTTTCTTCAAGGAAAAATATTGCGATGAGAAATAAAGGACATTTTATATTAATTCTTATAGATAAATGAGATAACGATGTATTGACTCATAATAAAAATGTCGATTTCAATATGGCGGATGAAAAAATAGAGAAATTTTTCACGCTGGAGGGAGCATTTTAAAAGAGTTTTTACGTCCGATATTACGATTTAAAAATTTCAAAATGGCCAATGATTTAAATTAAATTTAAACACGACATTAATATTCAATAAAATGCATTCTTTTGTAATTTTGAAGAAAAAAAAGTTTCTTAGAAAAATTGAAGAAGTGAAATTAGAAAATTTGACAAACTTCGTTTTTGTTTTTGTATTTCTTGTCCGCATTTTTTGTTTATTTAAAGAATGAACAGAAGTACAACATTTGACTATCGCTAGTATTATTTTTGAGTCCGCCATTTTGAATTGTTAAAAGTTCAACCATTATAAAAGTTAGAACTTTTTTACTGCCATGTCCAAGATTTTCAAACATTTTCTATAATAATCGTTTTTTTTTTTCACAAACTATACGTTAATTATGCGAACTAATTAAGGTTTGCTTTTTTCGAACAAAATGGCTACTGCAATTGTGCTCTTCAATTTGTTTGCAATTCTGCCTGGACATTGTATAAAAATGATTTTCAATTTCTTTTTTTTTAATGAGTATCTTAAAAAAAAAACGAAGTAAATACGTATTCGAATCTGCAAACAAAAGGTATACCTAGATCCGTTTAAACGATTTTACATAAAACTACATGAATGCAAAATGATCGATGTATAATGCGTGTTACCATGCAGCGATCATCGTAATATGAAGTCATTTGTTTCTCGATATCATAGATTTTGTTCTTCTTATCAAAATCACACGTGTTTTTTAATACAATTGAAAAAACGGAGTGTGCTTGATGAAAAGCCACATTTATTGTTTAACCGAAAACTTCTTGCTCATTGTCACAACGACCATTCGTTAATGACTTGTATTTTTCCGTACGTTTTACCAGTATACTCCCGCGACACAATAATTATATGACGTTTGAGTAATTTGTGTATTATAAATTGTACAGAGCTCGATACTACACATCTTAATACTTGTATACGTCATATTAAAACCAAAAATATGCAAGGTCTTGGATGCAAGATGATTTGTATCGTTGCAATCGTACGTGTATGTATATAACAATTACGTTAAATTGCAACGTATATGTTTTATAGGATTGTTTTTCACGAAACACTATACTCAAAAAGCACGTACGTTTACAATTTTATACAGCCTTGGAAAAGCTGCAATAAAATATATGTTTACGATCATGTATGAAAACGTACAATTTCGACTCATATATAACAAAGCGTTTGACGTGTACAGTAACGCGGTCATAAATTTCCGAAAATGCTGTGGAAGAATCTTCGACGTCGTTATGTATGTTAATATTTTTGAAAACTGTTATTGTTATTATGTTTATTTTATTTTGATTGACGATCTGATACAATAACAATTAATAATTACGTAAATGAAACTCTTGGTTTTTATTACAGACGCAATTAAACATTCTTAATTACATCAATGAAAAATGATAATTTCAAGCAATTTTCCTTCGATTTTACATAGATCAACAATATATACCTACTATAACGACAATGTAATCCGGTAAATGTATAGAAATTTCCCGTGAATTGCATGAATGGTCATACCAGTGATAAATGTCTTAAAACTAGAACTTGCTTTTATAATGTATTCGTTTTATTTCTAAAAAATATCAGGTAAAAATAGTAGATACACTGATATTTTTCGGAAATATTGATGAAATGTTGATGAAATATTGACTTTATTATTAGTCATTGTAATTTTTTTTTTATTCGTTTTGGTTTTATTTTTGTGGGTTGCTGAGGAATGGGACTGTATATATGAAGACGACAACTTTGTGAAATCAATGTTTTAAAAGCTTTTACGTTGAAAGAAGTGAAAGGAACCCATTGTGTCGCATATCAAACTATATAATCCTATAGGGTGATTTTTGAAAGTTCTCGACCTTAATAATTATACGATATAATCTTCACGTAAGAAAAAAATGATGAATTTTGTTATTTTTTGTTTAATATTGTTACCGCTTCGTTAATTTCCGAAGTTTTATTCATTTTTAAGACCATTTTTCATTAGATTGTTTTTTATTTTCGTCCATTTTTCGTTTCTTATTCATTTCATCTACATATATATATTATTTATTTTATTACTTTTTAATTTGTATTTTTTTTTTTTTTACTTTTATATTTTTCAACTTTTTTATTTTTCTATAGTTTTTAAGTGTTTTTGTCGTCTTTTCTTATATTCGTCCATTTTTTTTTCAACAATTTTAAACTGCTGTTTTACTGTTTTTGTCCATTTTTCTTAATTTCTTGTGTTACTGACACATCGCCATTTTTAATTCCTTATTTATTTTATATATGAATATGTACTCTCTAAAGTTCTTGGAGTAAAAATTGAGCCACTTTTTACAGAAAAAAATTAATATATAGCTTAGGTATAATTTCACTCTTAAATGTTTCGAAGAGATTTTTTTTTACAAAGAGTAAAAATTGAGCCAAAAGTTTTCACGCTTTAAGGGGGTTATGAAGTAGAACAGTTACCGACCTAACCTCAAAACAGGAAATGTATAAATGAAAAAGGATCGAAACGTTTTTATATTTGTACTACTATTGTTGAAAACCTCGAACGGTAATTGCTCTACTTCAGAATCTTCTTAAGAGTGACATTTCACTCCAGAAACTGTAGAATCTGAAAAATCACCGTTAGTAAGTGTGGAATTTCACTCCACGATATTCAGAGTGCGAAGCCCGGGAAAATTTGTTTATTTTTATAATCTTCGTTAGTTTATTATTAAAAAATATTTTAAATTAATAACAAATTCTAATTATTATCTATCAATACAGATGTGAAATGAATTGAAAACGATGTTTCTTTAATTCAAAACTTATTACTATATTATACCGTGCAAACATTGAATAATGTAACAGTAACGTAAGAGCTACATAAATGTTATACTTATACCGCATATATGTAACAAGTTATGTAATATACTTGTTACATAACTGTCACATTATTGTTACGAAATTGTCACAAAATTGTCAAAATTATTGTTGATTGCTTTTATTAATTTTTTTTCGTTTTTACGATTAAAGCAATCGTCCGAAAATTATGCTTTAAGAAAGAAAAACTTTACTGCGTAATTATAGTTTTGTTAAATTTTAATTCGAATGACCTGAATAATTTTCGTAATCTAATATATTGTTATGTCGACCAGATCATTAACGTTTAAAGAATATATTTTAGGTATTTCATGAACGAATCCATCGGGGATACCGCTGGTCCTACTTCCGAAAAGAAATATAATAATGAAATGTCAAAAAAACTATAATAGGTAATATGAGAACAATTCTTCAATATCAACTACTACATGTACTTGATTAACGTATACACGACATTTCATTCTGACAATTGTTTATTTGACGAAATCGAGTAGAAATTACTTTAACAATATACATTGATTTGGTTTTAATAACATTTTTGTAAAATTGAAAATTGAAAAAGTATTATGTATAATATATATGCAGGCGTTCTATTTTAAACTGATGAATTCTACATAAAATATTATGATTTCATATCGAATATTTCTGTAATATATATAGTTAGATTTAATAAAACGTTTATTATAAATTAAATTTATTCAAATGATACAATTCGCTCGCTTCATTGGTGAAAATGAAATTACTCAAATTTGTATGCAGGTTTTTTGTCATCATTTAAAACAACTACTTCTCTGCTCTTTAAATTTCTTGGAGTGACGTTTCACTCTATTTTGGAGTAAGTCGTAGAATTTAAATTGTATAAGGTGTGACATTTCACTCTTTGTATGAATGAAATATTTCACTCAACGAATTATAAAAGAGTATAAAATTAAAGTTTTCATAATAAAATAAGCTTTTAATATCTTGAATGATGAAATGTTTCATTCTTGCATTCACACGAACCGAAGCGAAAGATAATATTTTGTGAAATTAAGAGATCGTTATAGACGAGAATATTTTAGGACAAATGAAATTGATACTCGTGTCAATAAGTGATGCATTATTTGCATTTTATCGCAATTATTCGTGAAATTTTATAATTGAAATTCAGAAACTTTTACAATAAGTCTTTGTTATAGCGTTCGAATAAACATTTTTAGAATTAAATGCAACGTGTATATCGTGTACTCACATTAAATGCACCCAACATAAAATGCACCGGTAGATTGCACCGTAAGTAGTATTGCTAGATTATCGTAGAGCTAATGCTTTATTCGCATATATATATATCATAACCTTATTTAGTTAATTCGTCTTAAACAATTATGTTTGTATTAATAAGTTCCATTCGTAGACTTTGTAATATTATTAAATTTTTTCAATATTTTGGAAATTCGGAAGGGCTTATAAAAAAAAGTGATAAAAAACGATTTTGATTATAATTAAAAAAGAAAAAGAGAAAATAAAAATTGAAAATAATTTATTATATGAATATTTTTATTATTACTATTATTATTATAATTATTAATTAAAAAAATAATAACTACGTACAATTATATGTGCGCGTGTATGTATATATATATTTATTTATATTCAATAAACAATTTGTCTTCATATTGCATTATGATGGATTGGAATGCACATATAAATTAATTTACGAACGTCACGCACACGCGGTAATCGAAAATGGATTCAGAATTTAATGCATTTCAATAAATTTCTATACATCTGAATTCAACAATTGTCCCGCAATTATCCTAATTAGGATTGATTGTTTATTTTTTATTATTAGAATGCCTTTGAATGTATTTTCTACATTATAATATTACAATTTTAAGAATTTGTCATTATTGGATTGAAATGTTTTGAAAATGATTGAATTGTAATACATTCATACTTATTATAGAAAGGATATATTTTTGTATTTGAGAGCATACGAAATGTGGATAAGAAGAGGGATTTGCGGAAATAACACAAAGCGAATCCATTCTTTCTTTCATTTCAATACGCATTTCCTATCGTTGGATATTCTAACCTCGAATATTTCGATAACATTATATAATTTCTTCCGACGTAAGAGATGTCACGAGATTTGGATTCGTGGCATGATAATGCAAAAGAAATCACTCCTTCGTATAATCATCAACTGTGGTGGTATACAATTGCTGACGAATCAACCTTAATGTATAGTATAATAAGAATGATAATATTTGTCTCAGATATTAGCAATATAGTTACCGGAACTCTTGAAAAATGTGTATCAAAGATCATCACGATAAATATACAAGACAGCTTAATCAAACGTTTATCAAACGTTTCATTGAAACTGAATAATTTATGCCGCGGTTGATAAAGTAACTTTGATAAGATTCTTGATTGTTTGGATCGCGAAGTTCCACACAGTATATATATATATATCTTTTGAATCGTGATGTCGTAACTTCATTTTGATGGAAATTATTTAATCTTCATTCATGGATGTGTTACGATAAAGTGTATATATATATCATCATAATTTTTTAAAACTCTGACTATATATAGTCAATTTAAGTTATTATAAATATTATCAATTAAACATTAAATATTTTGTTGCTTAAACAACTTATGCGGTGATTTAAAAACGTAATGCAAAATGTTTAAATGAAAAAAATCCAAGACAATCTCTGCATAGTTAAAACGTTTGTGAGAATGAATACAAAAAGTACTCTGAAAAGTCCTCCTATGCGTCGATTTCTGAGCTTACATCATTTTAAAAGCTGAATGAACCGACAAATGTAAAATACCTTGGAAATCAACAAATTTGAGGACTTTTAAAGAGCACTTTCTAAGCTCGTTCTGTACAACTTTTCCCTATGTCTTCTCCTTACAATTTTATTACAATTTATTTAGACTTTTGATTGGTAGTCTTGGTCTTGATATTATTCTCGTTGGATATACATACATAATATATATATATTTATTTTTACATCCAATTAGGCGAGACGACCTATATATATATATATATATGTCGTAGGTGTTTTATTTGCGTTTTGGTCTTACTGTATACCTGCTAAATATGAATTTTCTAATAAATAAAAGTTAAGACAAACTTTCAAGATGAATATATATTTTTCAAAATTTGCGTGTATGTATACTCTGTTGCAGAAAATGTTTCAACTCGATTTTTACTTAATTTTCACAATTTTTACTCAATTTAACTTTTTTTCTTCTAAAACCGGTTGAATATACATGTACTAAAAAAAAAAAATGACTTTCGTGCGAACACGATTTGTCGAGACATATAGGTTCGCATCCACAATTAAAAAAAACGTAAACGATTTGGGTGAATGACATTATTAAAAAATATCCTGGAATTTTCT
The DNA here is from genome assembly GCA_030522945.1 of Trichopria nigra. Lineage (NCBI taxonomy): Eukaryota > Metazoa > Arthropoda > Insecta > Hymenoptera > Diapriidae > Trichopria > Trichopria nigra. The sequence continues at coordinate 10,911 of JAPYZR010001858.1, forward strand.
TCAGAATCCGTCGTAAATTTTTTTAAATTTTTCAAAAAATTCAAATGAAAAATATATCAAAATGTCGACAAAAACAAAATCCAAAACAAATTTCAGTGCATTTCTCGATGACTTCTAAGAACATTTTACACTTGGCATTCTTCTTTTTTTTTTTTTTAAGTCCGTATAGTTTTTCAATTAGTGCATCCTGAAATTGTTCGCAAAAATGTTCATTTCGGACGCCATTTTAGTAATCGCCACGTTGAATTTCTCCTTATTCCGAACCCTATACATATCTTAAAATTCAGGAATCGAAAGCACTTTTCTATTCGGAAAAAGATGCGTGTTTTATCGATTTCGCATATAAAAATTGTAGATCTAAAATTTTGTTCAGTCGAAATAATCGCCTTTTTTGCCGTCATTGTTTACGTAACTTTTTAGCCATCCCAAATACCTCCATGGATGAAAAGTGAAATGCACGTCCATTATATTCGTCCATTTAAAAGTATATTTTAGTGGTCATAAATTGGATGTAAATTGGACGTCTATTGAACGTACTCATCTGGACGCAAAATGTATACATCCAAGTGTTAGGTTATTTGAGATTGATTTTAAATAAAAAATTGTATTTTTTTTAAGTTTTTGAAAAAGTTAATGCGAAAACAAACTGAATGAAAATTGAAGTTGTCATTAACGACATTTTGGATGTCGATATAGTCGTAACTATAATAGCATTTAAGCAGCATTTGCCTGTATATATATAATATAAAAATAGAAAAAGATAATAATAACAATTGTGTCAATGAATGAACTGATCATACGCAGTAACTAACGTGGAAATCTGTCGCAGGTATCATCAGAACAGAGGGAGTGCCGAAAAGTTTGAACAGCAAGAGGTCGACGTGCATCGAGCAGCTCGGGGCAGGGACCGACAAGTTTCTCCAGGAATTATTCTGCCGCTGGGGAACGTGTAAGTGAACCATCGTTTGCACGACACTGCCATTGGTCTCCCCCGATAAGGGGCCAATATTATACGTCCCCGTTATACGCGGCCGGTCAATACACGCGTGACATATATATATATATATATATATATATGTACCCAAACAAACCGATTAAAATGTGGCTTTCTTCTTTTCGCACAGGCTGCGCCGGTCATCCGTGGAAGGTTCTGCTCCTCGGATTCACGGTCGTGATCGCACTGGGTGCAGGCATCATGTTCGTGAACGTCACCACTGACCCCGTCGAATTGTGGGCTTCGGAGCAGGCGCGCTCGAGAGTCGAGAAGAACTACTTCGACGTACATTTCGAGCCATTTTACAGGACCGAGCAGATCATCATCAAGTCTATCGATTTGCCTCATGTGAGGAGATTTTCCGATTATTGTACTTTTTCGCGTCGAAAATTATATCGATCATTTATCGATCGAAAAATGCACATCTCAAATGTGGATGTAAAACTTTGAAAGAAATGCAATCATCCCATTATTATCCCGCTCTATCAGATACGGAAATTTATAGAAATCGTTTAAAGGGAGTCGCGAGGAGTCTTCAATGTTTGCAACTTTAGCTAACAGATGGCGCTTTCTCTGACGCCGTAACTCGTAAACGAAATCAGTGCCTCTCCTGGAAGACATGGTGGCGCCCCCTTGATGGGTCTAGTCATTAATGTTTTTCAGGCGGCTTCGCGTTTTTATTGATCAATTTCAGTTTTTGTTCGTTTTTACTTCTAAATGTGCAATGAGAATGCGAAAGATTACAGGCATCATCAAAGTATGCGTGTAAAATGACAAAGAACGACCTCGTTACAGATCGAACACAACACCAGCGACGGTCTGATTACATTCGGTCCGGTCTTCAATTCCAAATTTCTGAAGGCGGTACTCGAGCTTCAAGAAGGCATCAAAGGAATCGTCACTGAAAGTAATTACACACTGAAGGACATCTGCTACGCCCCGCTCTCAAATTCGGGAGCCTCGGACGTATCAGAATGCGCGATACAAAGCATATGGGGTTATTGGCAAGACGATCTCGCGAAATTCGAGGAAAACATCGACGATCTACTTTATTTGGATCAATTTAAATCGTGCAGCCAGTAAGCGATTGATAATTTCATTGAATTCTCATGAATTTTTTAGTTACATATTTTTTCTTTTACATTTTTTCAGAATTTTGTAGAAATTACATTTTTTTTTTTTTGTTTTATTGTCTATTTTGACATTTCGCGCTGACGAAATATTGTACAAATAAGAAATGAATGTATAGGGTACAATTAAATATAGTTTTAATCGGATGGAAAAGGATGCAAGAATATACGAAATCTGTGTTTGTTTGTTTTCAGAAATCCTGTCCTTCCAGATTGCCTCGGTAAGTACGGAGGCCCGATCGAGCCGCAGATCTCTCTCGGTGGATTCTTGTCTACCGAGGAGAGCTACAAAAATCTCCCGTATCACAATGCTTCAGCCATCATCATCACGATTCTCGTCAACAATTACCACAACAAGAGCCGATTGCTGCCCGCATTGGAGTGGGAGACTAGGTAAGAATTTTCCTATATCGAATTTTCCTGCGAATGTTCAAAATTTCTGGATTGTCAAAATCCTCCATCTTCTCGCTATCCAAGTCTCGATTATCATATAGTGAATTATATCCGAGTGCTCTTATAATGGATGCGATGAAAAAAAAACATGACACGATAGGAGGAAGATCATCGTCGTTTCTCATTTAATGTTACCCTTTCTTTCAGTTATATCGAATACATGAAGAACTGGACGGAAACGAAGATGCCAGAATTCATGGACGTGGCCTTTTCATCTGAGAGATCCATCGAAGACGAACTCGAGCGAGAATCGAAAACCGACATCATGACGATTCTCTTCTCCTACATCATCATGTTCGCCTACATCGCGATCTCGTTAGGTCAAATTCGCTCGCGACGCCGACTTTTCGTAAGTGTTTTGAAAATTCCATTCAATCCAGTAGACGTATTAAAATCAATACACGAATCGCTCCTCAATAAGAAATCCTTCCGTTTCGAATCTCACTTTTGAGACCTGCTCCAACTCTTAAGGAATAAGAATGTGCTTATTTTTCATAGCACGATTAAAGTGAGCTGTCTTGTTTTTCTTTTTTTTATATATATATATATATATATATATATATAAAATATTTGTTTCATATTCGTTCACGCAGATCAACTCGAAAGTCACCCTCGGATTGGGCGGAGTCTTGATCGTAGTAGCGTCGGTGACTTCGGCTATCGGGGTTTCCGGATTTCTGGGATTGCCCGCTACCCTGATCATTCTCGAAGTAATACCGTTCTTGGTGCTGGCCGTCGGCGTGGACAACATCTTCATCCTGGTCCAGGCGCATCAACGGGACGAAAAGCGACCCGACGAAACGATCCAACAGCAGATGGGTCGCGTCCTCGGCCAAGTAGGACCGAGCATTTTACTGGCTAGCCTCTCGGAATGCTGCTGCTTCTTCCTCGGTGAGTACAAAAAAATAAAGAAAGAAAATAATTATGTTTCAGATTTTAATGAACATTACAAACTATATATATATATTTATTCATTCAATCTGTCATTATATCATTATATATGTTCCATTAATTATACGTGGAATTTGTCTAAACAGCTGGACTTTCGGACATGCCTGCCGTGAGAGTGTTCGCCTTGTATGCTGGATTGGCAATATTTATCAATTTCTTGCTCCAAGTCACCTGTTTCGTCAGTTTGCTCACTTTGGACACCATTCGGCAAGAGGTTCGTTAAATCAATTGAGTTGATCGCATTAATAAGATTTATATAAAAAAAGCAGTATACATACATTCAGCGTAACCCAATCTTAATTAATTAATCGTTTACTTTTTCAATCAATTCAACGAAATGTTCAATATTTTTAAATGAATTTCTTCCAATAATTTTGTCAATATGTCGTTTTTAATTTATCCATACGAATATTATAGATTATATATTTTTCGATTTCAAAGAAAATAAAAATGACTTGATGGAGATTTTTAATAATCGTTTTCATTATGCGCAGAACAACAGGGTGGACATGTGCTGCTTCGTCCGCGTGTCCGAGAAGGAAAGCGGTGAAGAAGGTGCTAAGGGATTCTTGTACAACTTCTTCAAGGATTGCTACGTGCCGTTCCTGATGAAGCGACGAGTCCGCGATTTCGTAATGATCCTCTTCTTCGGCGGATTGTGCTTGAGCATATCTGTCCTACCGCGCGTCGACATCGGCTTCGATCAAGAACTTTCCATGCCCGAAGACAGTTTTGTCCTTAAATATTTTAAAGTGAGTATATAAATTTCACGCATATTAAATGTAATAATAATACGTACGTGTATATTCTTTTATCGAAATTCCATTGGGCGTCATTGAAAAATCACCAAAATATTATTGTTGTATACTGAAAACGATTTCTCTTCAATATTTAAATTTAAAAATAGAAAAAAAATACAATTAAATATGAATTAAACATAAAATATGGTCATTTTGCGTTTTTCCGCAGTATTTGAACGATTACTTGTCGATTGGACCGCCGGTATTTTTCGTGGTGAAGGGAGGCCTGAATTATTCCGACGTAAGAGTGCAGAATCTGTTCTGCAGCGGCCAATATTGCAACGACGATTCGCTGACTTTGAAAATATTCAACGCTGCGCATCAATCCAATAGGTACAAAATATATATATATAAAATATGATGATCGTAATAATAATAATAATAATAATAATAATAATAATAATAATTGTAAAGGACACATGAAAAATTAACTATGGCAATTATCGCGAATTTTAATGTTTCCAGGACTTTTATCGCTAAACCGGCATCGTCGTGGTTGGACGATTACATTGATTGGTCAAGTTTATCAGCCGAAGAAAGCGAGTCGACTTGCTGCAAAACTGATAATGGCTCGTTTTGTCCACATACCAGTGAGTATCTTTATTTGTGCAGTAACGTTGAGTTTTAGGAATACTTTGGGGGGTCCCGAATAGCCGCGACGAAATATGTGACGTTGACGATAACGATAAAAATTGACAATAACAAACAAAGTTAATAATAAATAAGTAATAATAATAATAGTAGCAGTACCAAAAATTGCAGTTACGATAAAAATTTACAACAATAATAAAATTGGCAATAATGTTGAGAACAAAAACATACGCAATAATTAGAAGAATCGACGTGAACGTAAGCCGCGATGACATAAAATTGATGATAAAATGATTGGCAGTACTGAAAAATCGTAAATTATATTAAAAACGAAAACATGTATAAATATTTCAAAACTTAAATGGAACTTAAGGTGGATGACAAAAATTGATAAAAACAAGAATTGTCAATTACGGGAACAACCGACAACAATAACAAAATTGTCAATATTAGTATTAAAAGCAAAAGGAATGTATTGTAATGTAAAGAATCAAGTTGAACGTAAAAGTTTATGGCAACAATTGACGAGAATAATGAAAATTGTCATTTTACGACAAAAAAAAATTGTTATCAATAACGACATTGACGTTAGAAACGAAAGGAATGTATAATAATTGCAAAAATCGTGTTGAAGTACAAAATGGATTACGAAAAGCTGGTGACATCAATAAAAATTTTGTCAATCACTAGAAAAATTGGCAATAATGACAGACATTGCAATGTTAAATACGGAAGGAATGAACAATAATTGAAAAAATCGTGTTGAACGTAAAAATTTACGACAAAAATAAATAGATGGTGTTAATAAATAAAAAATTGACAGTAATGACAAGAAATTGACAGTAACAACAAAAATTTACGATGAAGACAATATTATAGCAATAATATAAAAATCAAACATATTTACAAAAAAAAAAAAAAGTGCAATAGTTGCAAAAAACGAATTGGACACTTTAAAAATTGACGACAATACAAAAATTGTCAACATTTCAGTCACGATAAGAATTGACAATAATGGCAAAATTGAAAAATCGACTCGATAATAACAAAGGCAATCATGACTCAAATTGTCGTCACTAAATTTACAATGCCAATAAAAATAATAAAAATATAAATTTTATTGATGTAAAAAATGTGAAATAATTATAAGAAGCGAGTTTAATTCAAAAATGGATAACAAGGAATTGAAGATGGAAGGAACAAAACTTGACGATAATAACAAAAATTGCCGATTATGGCAATGATAATACAAATTGTCGACAGCGATAAAAATTTGAATTATTAATAAAAATTGACAATATTAACAAACATAAAAAAAAAATAAACAAAATTGACAATAATAAGTAACTAAATAATAATTGAAATTGATAATCCTGACAAAAATTATGATTATAGTTAATAAAAACCGTCAATGACAGAAAAATTGTAGGGAAATAGAGAAAGTTTGCAAGAACAATGGAACGCAAAAAAAAAACAAAAAAAAAAATTCGAAAAAAAATAATAATAAATTGACAACAAAAACACGGCAATCACAAAAATGAGCATCGAAACAATAACCGGAAATTAAAACAGAAATCAACAATTTAAACAACAACTGACAATAATGATAAAGAATAATAAGAAAAATTGACAATAATAATAAAAATAAACAATACTAATACAAATTGACAAATAATCAAAATTGACAATATTAATCAAAATTGTCTACAAGAAACTGACAAAATTATTAAAAGTTGACAGTTTACGTAACGAATGTAGAAAAAGTAGGTAGACAAATTTGGAACAAAATCCAGAACAATGCGGTTTACATGGCAACGAATTTTAAATGGCAAGGAATCTAGTTTCTAATTGTTATGGAATTCTCAAAAAAGTACACTAAAACTTTTCAGATTTCTCGATGTGTATATAGTTTTTAATTAATTATGTTTTTCATTCTAAAAAAAAAAATAAAAAAATGTATTCTGCAACGCGCCATTTCTTCCAGACGAGGATTGTTCCGATTGCAATATCGCCCTAGACGAGTACAAACGGCCGGTCGCGGCGGACTTCGGCAAGTACATCTCGTTCTTCCTCCAGGACAATCCGACCGAGAGCTGCTCCAAAGCCGGTCACGCTTCTTACGGAAGTGCCGTCAATTATTACACCAATTCCAGCAGTCGGTTATCGACAGTCGGCGCGTCGTATTTCATGTCGTTCCATACGATTCTGAAAACGTCCACCAATTTCACCGAGGCCACCAGGGCGGCGAGGATCATCGCCGACGACATCGCGGACATGATCAACGGTAACCTGAAGAAATGGGGCGACAATACGACCGTCGAAGTATTCCCGTACAGCGTCTTTTACATTTACTACGAGCAGTACTTAACAATGTGGTCCAACACCCTCGAAAGCATCGGCGTCTCGTTACTCGCGATTTTCGTCGTCACTTTCCTACTCATGGGTCTCGACGTGTTCTCGTCGGTGGTCGTGGTGATAACGATCGCAATGATCGTCGCCGATCTCGGCGGTCTCATGTACTGGTGGGGCATTTCACTCAATGCCGTCTCGTTAGTCAATCTCGTGATGGTAAGTTTTTAATCCCTATATATATATATAGATAGAAAATTGTCGTTTGACTATAACAATTATGTCATACTTGAATGTATATACGTTCGTTACAGGCCGTAGGAATAGCAGTCGAATTCTGCAGTCACTTGGTGCATTCTTTCTCCGTATCGGTGAAAGAGACGAGGATCGAGAGGGTCTCCGATGCGCTGACGAATACCGGCAGTTCGGTGTTCAGCGGCATCACCATCACCAAGTTCCTCGGAATAATGGTGCTGGCCGTGGCACAGAGCCAAATCTTTAAGGTAACGACGAGCTTGGATATAGGCTTCGTATTTTTGAACGATGACCTTTTTAAGATTATATATATATATAGGTGCGTGTATTACACTGGCATGATGAGTAATAATATAAAATGTTTATCGTTTCATTGCAGGTTTTCTACTTTAGAATGTATTTAGGAATCGTATTGTTCGGTGCTGCCCACGGGCTCATTTTCCTGCCAGTCTTACTCAGCTATATAGGTATGCATACAATTTACAATTAAAATTTTAATCTAATTAAAACTTTATTCATTATACATCTTCGATTTTTAATACTTGTTGCATTTTAATAAATACTTTAATAAAATATAATAAGATCGTAAATATAAAAGAATTCAAAATATCCGTCCCTTAGCCGCATCAATCACTGACTTTGTCAATTTTCAATTTTTATCATTTTATTCATTTATTTGTTGTGGTTATTGAAACGATTATTTCGAATACAACAATTCAACGAGAAAATAAAAGAATATACACGCCTTTTTGCAGACGTGATGCCATATCGAAGACGCCGACGAGTCCAGCAGCACAAGATGCTACAGGAGCAGGAGGAGAACAGGAAAAAGCAAGCGGATTGCTCGATCGTGCCCCTCCTACTGATGAAAACCAATGAGTCTTCCACACCGAGTGCCAGAATAGTCTAGTGCCTGTAATGATAATGCAACGATCGGGAGAGTGTATACGCAAGCGAATGACATTAAGTATAACACTTTTGAAACAGACGACTTCCTTGAAATATACGTACGAAACAGCTCGCGTTTTAAGGGTACCTGCGAACGATATACTTGTCACTATACATATAACTGTCGTTGTATGTATATCTATAGTAAAGAATCGCGTTTGATTTTGTATCCTGCGAAAATTCGCGCTGGAGATAAATACTCGACGAGGACTCGAAAATATTGACGATCTATATAGGGAATCAATATTGCGCGTCGATCAATCGTACGAAAGGGAAGTAAAAGTACTTCGTATCAAGAAGAAATAATGTGAATATTAAAATAATTGAATATTCTTTGTGTACATATTACGTAAAGACGTTAATTACATTTTTTTTATGATCGAGTTTTTCGTTAATTATATATATGTATTTGATAATGACGATTTTGCCTTTGTTTAAGTATCGTTTAAAATTAATTCAATGTAGAATACAGTAGGGTATATAACGTATGATTATAATTGAGAAAGACACTATAGGTTTTAATGAAATTGTTATATACTGAATTATTTTCTTATCGATTGTATTTTCTTAACTTTTTGTATTTCAAAAATCATTTTTAAGAACTGCTTTCGCGACGATATGCCAAAACTGCCAAACGTGTAACGTAAAAAGAAGGCTGTTCCGAAAAAACAAACGTACAGAATGTAAACATAAGTTTCAAGCTTTGATTAACGACTGAGACGACGACGAACGAAGAACATCCTGGCAAACGGTAAATTATTGGAAAGTATAGGGTAGAAAATAACATTTTTTTTTAATCTTAATTTTTGAAGACAGATATGTAATACTTACGAGTTATAAAAATAATACGTCAATACTTTTAATCACTTACAAAATGTATTTAGAATTCTTCCGAATGATGGAAGATAGATTTTGTGTTTTAATACTTCTGAATCCTTTGACAAGTAAATATTTCATAGTTTTATTTCGAATACTGCAGCTGAATCATTTAAAATGATTGTTGCATATTCGTAATACTTTTCAATCCGTACAGAAGTATTAACATTGTTTACGTCATTATTGAACTCTTTGTAAATGTAATTAAAAGTATTGAAGTATTCATAATAGTATATGTACCTAATCCTAATCGAAAAAGAGTAAAAAAAGTGTAAATTGAAAATGATTGAAACGTTTTTTTCAAAATTTGCACTCGGGTACTGTAATTGTATGGATAGTACATAAGATCCCCCCAAAAAAAAGCGAACGTGAAATATGTTATGAAAATTGAACGAGAAATGTTGAAAATAAAGAAAAAGTTCATGCAAACTTTCTTTTTCTTCATTTCCGATATATCTTATTCAATTTCCATACGATGTCACTGCTATTATTTGCGGGGGGTCGATATTTATCGACTACAATTGCAGTAGAGCCAACATTTTGAAAAAAAAAAAATGTATCAATAATTTAAAATTTGTACTTTTTTTACTTTATCAGATACGTAAGAAAAATTGCCATTAAAATATAACAAATCTCACTTGAAATATCGTTTAACCGTACGCGAACTATATATAACGTATAAAAGAGTGATTTGGATCTCACGGACTTCTTTCGTATACATTCCGATTTTCACGAGGGTACTTTAGGGCTTTACAACTTTTATCTTCAATGTAACTTTTCAACACTTTTCCGTTCGCTGGGATATACATGTAGCCGTATAATACTTTCGAATAATCGCAGGATTTCTTCCTTATAGATAAGACTCTGGTCAAGTTGTTATAGGAACACGTATAAGCATTGTCACGACTGAAAATGTGTATATATGCATATATGCGCATATATATATATATATATATAACTATTGTTCAATTTATTGTTAATTTTTTATATTACGTGTTTTTTTTTGGCACATTCTTCGACACGATTTATATTTTTTCATAAAAGTCAGATCGAATAAGCTTCGCTCTCGACAAGAATTGTTTGTCGCTGCGAAACGAAGCTTATAAACGTATAATTGTAGGTATATATATGTATATGTAAGGAACGAGCGTATCTGAGAGAATATTGTCAATTTGTTACGTATACAAGAAATCTTATTATTATACATATATATTTACTATAGATCGCGTAGGGTATAATAATGATATCGAATATAATTGTTAATTTAAAATCCGCGATCAATATTCAACGGGCGCATCGGCGACACACGTTTATACATATATATAAGACTGGACGTTGATCTCGGATTTTAGCCGGGAGAGAGTTTTATACGACGCGACAGATATATAGTTTTTATACCGATACGAGTCGAAAGTAGATCGACGTTTGGCATCTTTTATACAGGGCGTAAATGATTTTTATATATAAGACTTTTTAATGACGAATTCAACGCATTCGATAACGAAAAATGTATTATATAGGGAAAAAGAAAAGTAAAAAGATGAGAATAAAGCTGCGTTTCGAACCACTACTATATACTATGCGTTATTTGATTACTTTTGAGTCCCAGCAGTAATCGGAATTGGATTAAAATGGATTACAAATTTTAATCCATTCCTGTTCGTACTTTGAATTCATTAAACGGTTTTGAAATGGATTAAATTCTGAAGCAAAATCAATACATTTCTATCCACTTTGACAAATAGATTATAAGACATTAATTATATTTGGTTGCAAACGATAAAGGATAGAATCGCATTTATATATCGATGGAATTGAATTATCGTACTTGAATGCATGTTAATCCAAAAATATTAATGTCAAATTTTATAAAGAAATTTTAAAAGGAAAACAATTTGAAAGGAGAACATTTTTTATTTTTAATGAAAAGCGATGGATTTAAAATGCATGAAAACAATAAACTAAATGGGCTTATACGTATATATAATATATTTTTTAACACTCTAAACATTTTTATATGAATCTTTTGATTTTTTGTTACAGCAAAGAATACTAAACATTTAAAAATAATATTAACAATAAGAATATACATCTTTATAAATTTTCCTTCAGTGGAAACTACTGAGAAATTCAAGTATATATTTACGATTATAATTATGCTTTTTACTCCAGAAATATTTTACAATAAATCTGTTTTATTCATGCGAGTTGGAAGAATAAAGTCGTTGCTCGTTCATAAAGAAACTCATAGAAAACTACACATTACAAAAAATTACTTTTTCATTTCAAACAAAAGCTTTCTCTATACATATGTATAGTTATTCAATTATACAGTGTATTAATGACATATTTTATTGGGAAAACTTATTTTCCATTCAGATTAATAGATATATACATTTATTCTTTTTCAGAAATTTTGATTGAAATGCATTAATATTAGGTCACTTTTTTCGGTAAAATTATTTACTTCGACCCGCACCGTAGGTCGGACGAAGTATTGAATTTGGTCATGTCGGCAAAAAAAATTACCCCCTATTTTTTCATCAAATGTCCACGTTTC
>JAPYZR010001859.1:0-43770 GCA_030522945.1 Trichopria nigra
TAGCTGGGTAAAGTAGCGCTCATGTACATGTAGAGCCGGTAATCGGCCTGTCTCGCCAAAACCGGGACCTTTGGCTCTCTGTTATTACTCTGTGACCGTTCTCCTTTGGTTTCCAGCCAAAGGCAAAGTCGACTGTGGTAGACTAAATGTCGACTGCAGTTGACTTAAAGTGGACTAAAAAGCCGACTGTAGTCGACCAAAAGTCATTTTCCATAGGCAAGAATCACCCATTGACTTAAGTCGACTGTGGTAGACTAAAAGTTGACTTCCGTTGACTTAAAATGGACTAAAAAGTCGACTGCAGTCGACTACAAATCATCTTTCATAGGCAAGAATCACCCGTTGACTGAAGTCGACTGTGGTAAACTAAACGTTGACTTAAAGTGGACTAAAAAGTCGACTGCAGTCGATTACAAAGCCGGCTATAGTTGACAAAAAGCTGACTGTAGTCGACTAAAAGTCATCTTCCATCTGTGGTAAGCTGAAAGTTAATTTCGGTTTGACAGGACACGAATATATCCTCTATAGTTGTGTGTATGATCCCCGGATCCGTGTGCCCACATGCATGGGTCCTCTCATATATGTGAAACAGGTGATCACACGTGGTGTGCATGAAGAGACGGAAAAACAACAAAGCATAAAAGTTTCTGTGATTCATCTGTTATTTTGACGAAATTGTCGGTAAGACAGGAATTTCGGAAAACCCAATAAATGTGTTTTTTCTGATCGCTTTATAGCAGCCCCTTAAGCTATTTATGTTACACAACGACCTAAATTTTAATATAAAAAATGAAAAATGTGAATTTTTCCGGACTAATTTATACATAGGGGCATAAATGTCGTTAGACTCAAATAAGCAATTAATAAAATACAGACCGACCCCCCTAATTGATGCAGGCACCGGAGGGGAAGTTGAAACTCCGTAATAGATCATCCCCAATAGCCCTTATATTTTGTGCATTTTCCCTCACTTTCGGCGGTCGAGGAGATGCGCGTGCATGGTACACGGCCGGTGCCCCCTTGTGAACGTGCCATAGTCATAATCGTCATAATAGCATTGTTCGTTTTGTATCATGGGAGCGATTCGGAGTCGCTACAAATCGCTCTAAATCAAAGGTTAGGTTAGGTTGCCAATGTACATAATTTGTAGCAACTCGGAGCAATCCAGGTATTGCAAAACGAACAATGCTATAGTAAATACAGTATAACCTCGCTGTATTGGCGTGCTCGGTTCCGAGCCCTCCCCCTCAATTCCCGCTGTATTGGCGCAAATAGGAGAAATACCGCTTCTCCCTCCATCATGCTGCACCCAGTAAACGAAAAGGGATTGAAGTTTAAAAAATGGGATTGAATGGGATTAAAGCCATTGGAGAAACGTCATGATTGGTTGATATAATCCAATCACGTTTTCGTTTACTGGGCAATCACGTAACGTTCGTGACGTTAGTGACCCAACCTCTCATTCATATATATAGATACAAATATTCAGACCTATTAAGTTTTTTATGTACAAACTATATTTGATCAAAATATCATTTCACTTAATACTAATATATTAATATACATTCAATGTTCATGACCGATACAAATATTCAGACATATTAATAAGTTTTGCACGTAGAAACTGTATTTGATGACAATGTGATTTTGAATAAAATATTTGTTATACAACTAATATTAGCATGCAATTAAAGATTCATGACCGATGCTACCATTCATACACCTAATAAGGTGACGTATATACTAATATATATAAGGTCGTGTACACCTTATTAGGATGCATGGTATAGAACCGCGGTTATGAATCTATATATAATGAAATATAATTTTTTAAATAAATTTAACACAATAATATGTATTATATAATAATATGAAAAAAATGCACAGATGAACTAATGTTTTGAAATAATAAAACTCTTGTCGACAGAAGGTTTTATATCTAAAATCTTTTTCTCATGTCAATAAGTCTTAAGAAATTTAATTTAAATCTAAAATCTTTGATGGTAAAACTTTGGTAGAATGAATAAGGCTCGGAAGACCGATGGTAGTAATAATCAACACTGAGTATACCTCTTAAAACTGTTAAACTGTATTAAAATATTTGCCGAGGCGGTGGGCGGCGTGGTGTGGATAAAGGGATTCCGAGAAATGACAATACAGCGGGAGCACAGATTATATAATAACAGATAGCCAAAGGTCCCGGTTTTGGCGAGACACGCGAGATTACCGACTCTTCGTGCACCTGCGCTCTACTTTACCTTACGTATCTGAGGTGCACGTCTGTTTTACCCGAATTACCGCTGCAATCGAGGTATATGTCTGAGCTGAGGTGCACGTCTGTTTTACCCGAGATACTTGCAATCGTGGTATATGTCTAAGCTAAGGTGCACGTCTGTTTTATCCTTATTTGGAAAATATGTAGATGGAAATTTAAAATGTAGCTCTTCTGTGATCTAACTTTATTTGGGTCTTAGCACCTTGTCACATCAGCGAAGAATCGAACGCGAACTCGAACTCGAATCTCGATGGATGTTTTGTCTTATTCTAACAAGATCGACAAGGACGAAGCGGCCATCGAATTTGATGTTCGATAGTTCGATTTTCGCGTCGGTTCTTCTGGGTTCCTCGGATTCTTTTGAGTTCTACGTTGTGCTCAGGCCTATATACATATTATTGCACTGACAGAATTCCAAAAATCATGGCGGATGAAGATATAAACGGAGATTCTGACGAGGTCCAGCAAGAAAAGTCACAGAAGAAAGTTGCTAAATATGACAGCGGAGCTGCAGATTTGGAAAAGGTTACGGACTACGCGGAAGAAAAAGAAATCTCCTCATCCGATGGTTTTTCTTGCGTAAGTTTTTCGTTCTTATTTGAACATCACTCCACGTGCGGTTTTACTAATAGGACATATATTCAGTTCTTTTTATGAATTTTTATAACATATCTTTGAATTGCTCTATCACAAAGTGTACGAGGTCGGTATCGACATAGGGAAATGTTTATAACCAAACATGCAAGCATGATTAGTAAATTTAAGATTATATTCACTTGAAATTGAATATAAAAGAATATGTTCATCAGGGTAGCTTTTTGCACTAACTTGTTTATAGTAAAAATATATATCTGTGATGCATTATTTTACATATATCAAAGAAATGCACATTGTCCAACAAATGCAAAACGCCATTAGACGAGTTACTGAAGGATTAAGACAAGTATCGTAGTTTATATGCACACTACAATATTAAGTTTTGTGATGGTTTTGAACTATAAAATTTAAAAATTTTAAACTTGAGAAAAAATTTTAATTATTTCTTTTACATATAATTTCAGGTAACTCTAATAAAAATTGTTGCATCTCCAAATTATAATGTTTATAAACTTGAATTTATGATTTTTCCAATAATATTAAATTTAGTTATTAATACTTATTTCAATTTAAAAGGTTATTTATTTTTTTTAAACTAAAATATACTTTTCACTCACTTATAGGCTTTGAGCATCATTGGTGATCGGCGTAATAAAGAAGCAGCAGAAAAAAAGGCAAAAGAAAGAGAACTTTTAAAAGTTTCAATCAAAAAGGAAGATGTTGATTTAATTGTAAGTTTTATTTTATCAACATTTAATTATTAACATAATACCTTACTCTTATTGCATCTTTTCTGCATTGTTCTAAATACAAATTATATAGACGGGATATAGAAAGATAAGAGCAAAGAATTTATCGCATGAATTTGTTCAAATCGGAGTCAGTTTAATAGTTATTAAAAAAAAAAATCATTTTATGCTTTCCAAAATCTCTTATTCTCCTTGCACAAAACTCCATAAATTCTAATGGAAAAATTTATTCTTTTTTTAATACTTTTACCATTTTTCATGCATGAACAAGATTACATGTGCATATATCATAAGAGACTGACAGAACCCTAATGGAAAGTGCAAGTGTATGTCTTTTAAAGGAGACAAAAAGAGTATGAGAAGATGAAAAAATACAACAAGACGGTTGCACTGATCTGTGGCAGCTTATTTTCTTTTAGAATTTCCAGGATTTTGTACAAGTAGAGTAATGAAGAGATTTGATCAGCACAATATGATTTTTGTCTTATAATTATTATCGAAGTAATTCGCATTTGAACCTATTTCATTGCAATAGACTCTGCGCTTTTTTTCAGCTAATTAACATAAAGAATGTAGAAAAGATGCAGTGTGACAGCAACTGTTTTTAATTGCTATGTAATGCTTAAGCAGGCAATGACGCATCAAACGCGAACTCGAAGGATGTACTCGTCCTTGTGGTCCTTGTCTACATTGTTATAGGATGAAAGAGGACGAAATTATCTTTCGAGTTCGCGTTCGATGGTTTTTATTGTATCTTGTGAGTTGCTGTTAAAAGAAAAATATCATTAATTATAAATAAAATTGTCTAATGGACTGACAAGAAAGAAAATTAAAATGCAACTGGTATTCTGTAATGCATAAGGTATTCTATTATTATGGTATATCAATTGATTTGATAATTAATCTGTAATATGATAATTTATAATTAAGAAAAAAATTACGTAATGCTTAAAAAATTAATTGAAAAAGAACTCATAACATTTTTGGTTTTATACTGATTTTAGTAATAACCACTATTCTTGAGTTTAAAGAAACAAGCATAATTGCCTTAAGTATTTTAAAACAGTCATTAACATTTAATTAAAATTTACAGATGAAAGAAATGGAAATTAACCGAAGTTTGGCCGAACAAACTCTAAGAGAACACAGAGGCAACGTCGTGGAAGCTTTAGTTACTTTAACAAGTTGAAATCGTGGTATAAATAAATGAATTGTGTGAACTTCTGTGGAAATCAATCAAATTATTAGAAGTGATTTGTGCAAGGAGTAAAAACGTTTACTTAACACGTATTTATATTCATTAATTAAGAAATATCCAAAGATATATCAGTGGTTATTGACGCTGTTGTACTTCCATTCATCTTCTTGAATTACATACCAGTAATCTATCACTTGTTCAAACTGAGTTTGTTATAATTGTACATAATTCCTAGTATGTCAAGTGAATTGTTCTTAGGAAGGGAAAAATAAATATTCATCAGTTTTATAATGAAAATGTAATTTATTTGATGTGGTGCAATGACTTAAAATAAATGGAAAAATGAATGTATGAGCTGGTATCGATGAGCAGTGCTGTGCGCCGAAGACCGTAGCTGGCCGAGCGTCGGTCACGAAAAGCTTTCAAGTTAAATGCAACGTAAAATGGAAGTGCATGGACGATCGACCAGCAGCAGTCTGAGGTACATTCGTACTGATTTCCATGATGAGGTAACACTTGTCTTACTTGTACTTAGTTTATCAAATTATCCAGTCATACGCTCATATATTCTTGCTGCAGATCGGTGGCATTGAACGATTTTTAAACCGCGTTGAACAATGTTAAACGCTTACGAGAATCGTCGAATAATTAGATTTCTAGATAATTTGTCGAACAGTCCCAGATCGAAAACAAAATGAAGTATCATAGATACATTGCCATTTCAAACCAGTTCCAAATCGAAAAATAAAGTCCATTTTCCATTTTTATTTAAAGGGTAAAACTTTCCTACTCATTTTTCATATAATTAATTTCATTACTAGCTAATGCTTTTAGTAGTTCCACGTAATTTCTGCAATACTATTAAAATTATTAGCTAGATAATAGAATCAGGAAACAGAACAATTTAACATGACCATAATAAATACATATTCTTAATCAATATAATCAAATTGAATTAGTATCGATATGTAACAAACAAATAATTAGACTGAACTTTTGGATTCAGAACTGGTGTGATCTGGAAAAATGCTCATCTCGCATTTGCACCTTCCTCGAAATTTCCCACTATACAAACATTGATATACAGGCACACTGTGCAAGCTAATGATAATTTACAAAATCTATCCGCTATATACTTGCCGCATCTTGAATTAATTTAGCTTCGATTATCACTGTGCGCGATGTTAAAATCTTTCGAGGAACGTGCAGTTGGAACCGCCGTTAATAAATGTAAAAGAAAATTGAGTCAATGACTCATTACAAGATCTACGATATTAATTCATACAAAATATACATAGTATGTACATTGTACACGCATCAATAGCATTGTGAAAACAATTGCTATTCTGAGAGTCTGTTCGACAAAGGTCACTGCTCGATGGACATTTTCACTGGCTGTCAGGATCGACTAATTGGGAACATGGGTTTAAGTTTCGAGAGCAGGAGCAGAAATACAGTTGCAATTATTACAATGGACTTATCACAGAACATGTATGGCATTAATATTCATTATCGTCGTCGTTAGTGTATTGTTAGGTATTTAATAGTTAAGACCTTCTGTAGAACTAAGTTGGAGGATCGGGAAGCCAGTATAGTACTAAACAATTATTATTGTTGTACTGCGGTTGCCCATAATTCAGCTCTCTCACTACATAACGGTTTCTGTTATCTTTGCGATTTAACAATTAGTTACACAAAAACGATTAATATTCCTTACTATAATTGACTAACGTTTACTATACATTTTGTTTAGCCATTTTTTCACCACATTTTGCCACTATTTTCGGTAATCCGACTATCTGCCTGCCTTACTACTTCAATTTGCTATTATGGTTAACAACCGAATCGCTTGTGTCGTTGAGTGCACAACAGACATTGTTTACAGGACCAAACGTAAGATTCGATAAATTATGGACAACCCTAAATTTGACGATAGAACAAAACTCGAAAATCTATTCGCATTGGCTAAAACTTCTACGGTCGCATCGAAAACAAGAAATCGGTTTGAAGAAAAAAAAAACAAAACAGAAAGAAGAAACTGTGCCAAGAAAGAAACACATAAAATAAAGAGGGAAGATCCTAAAGACCAAGTAAATCTGCAGGCAAAAATATACAAAAAATATAGAGGAGAGCGAGTGGGCACAGACTGCGCGTAGCATTAATAATAATCATAATAACCGTACATATTGAGAGAAAGAGATCATATAAAACACTAACTAGAATCATTGTTCTCCATCCTGGAAGAGTTTGATGATTTACAATTAAAAATCACTATCCGGTAATAAACAAAGTGTCTAGCCTCCCGAGAGGACCTAGTCCGTGTTCGACTCGACTCACCGGGAGGAATCGTTTGATCCGCTGACAAAGGAACAGAAATGGTTTAAACGTCTAGCCGACGCCTATCACATCGACTATGCCGATTCGTGGCAACTTAGCGAGTTTCGATCGTCTTGGTCCTCGATTGGCTAGCTTGGTGAGCAACACATAGAAGAGCGAATCTCTGCTGTTGACACACATTCTTCACCGATGACGAGTTTCGCAGAGCGCGAGCGAAGAGAAGATCGACTTTACCGAGAAACGAGGTTCGGTAACTGTTGGAATCCTTCAATTCAAATTCGCGCTTTTACCTTACGAACGTTACATGACCGTTCACACTTTTCCGTTTTGTTTCATTTCGCTACATTTAACGTGGGTGTCGATTTGCGACGAGCGGAGGTCGCGTGTGTGCGTGTGTGTATGCACGGTCCTTTACCGCGTCAATATCGTCGCCACTAGCACGCACTGAACACAACAGCTCGGCGAGTGCATCGCACCAATTGCATTACATATACCAATTGTCTGTATGCTCACTGTTCACAATCGATAACTTTCATACTCGTCGACATGACTAACTTTTTCCGTGTTCCCGATTCTCGGTCTCATCTGTCTTTGCATTTTGAAGTGGACCACAGGTTGGCGCACTAGAAAACATTTATTTAGCACTACACTTTGCACTTTACACAAAGTCAAGAGGGATGTAATATGGGTGGGGGCGATGTGGTGGTTGTACCCGGAGTTAAAGGTGACTGTTTTCAGCTCTGTTTCATTCGTTTCCTTGGTGGTCCGATTGGTGGAATCTGTTGAGTTGCTAAAGCACGAAATGCCTCAGCTATCAAGTGTGGATGCGAATTGACCATTGACTTAAAACCAACTGTGTCCATCACATCCGTTGCATGTCTGAAAAATCGTTAAAACATTAACATTAGATATTTTTGCAAATAATAGTGTATTATTTATCAAGGGCGAAATCATCGATATTCACGAGTGTTAAGTTCGTCACACGAGCGAAGCTGGATATTTTACGCCAGTAAGTTTCACTCTAGGGCGCAAAATCGTGAAAATCACCCACAGTTTAACAAACTTAAATTAGGACTTAATGTTGAAAATTTTTGTCTATGTATTCCGAAATTAATAATCATTTATACTTAGTCCTATCGGATCTTATAGACTATAATGTCTAATATCATGAATAAATCACACATTTTCAATAAAACATTATCATTAGTAAAAAAAAAATATTAAAATAAAATTAGTTGAATTTGGTAAGAGTAATATGTACAATTGGCTTTTTAACACTTACGTATTAATAAAATCTATGGCTTGTGCCTTGAGTTGATCGGCACTGTGGAGATCTGCAAGTATGAGAACGTCAGCTGCATTTTCGATAGCCAAACTTGTGCATAATGCTTCCTCGCACATCACTTTCAGCCTTTCGAGTGCATATTTGTCAGCAGCTGCTAAAAGATCATCTGCCATTTTTTCAAGATTTGCTGCCTTTCCAGTGTATATAAACCGTAACATTTCTCGCAATACTTCGTGGTCCACATCAGTGATATCTACACGATTTTGTTTTCTTTCCTCCATTTCATGCTCAAACATGGCTGAAAATACAGGACTTCGTGCTGAAAAGAAAATGTTGTTTGAATTACTTACATAAGAAGATAATATATTTTATACCATTGGCAAATTAAACTTTTCAAGCTTTGTGATTACATTTAATATTGACTTGAATAATTTATGTGCATAATATGCAACAATATTTAATGACTATATTTATTATAATAAAAATTATTTGTCTTGATAAGAGCACAGTCTGTATTTTGCATATTAGTAATTAACAAAAAATAATCAATATGCTCTTTTATAATTAGGCACCAAATCAAGTGTTCGTAATAGGTCTTAATTACCTGCAAGAATGGCTTTATGTGCCTGGAATTCTCTACCACAGACAGTAAGAGTGACGTCACTAAATTTTTGGTTTTCGAAGAGTAGGCCCAAGTCATCAGGAAGTCGGCATTCGGGTACTTTAAATTGTATCGTATTACTTTGACCGGAAATGTTTACACTATCTGCCACCACACTGACCTGAAAGATTTTAAAAAATTCAAATGTTTTCTTTCAAGTTCATTATCATTTCGTGAACTTATGTCAACAGTTCAAAATTAGGATAATAACAACATACAAATGTATATACCTCGCAGAATATCGTGAGTTTGTCATCTGGTAGAAGACCGTTGGCCTCATCTAGCAAAAAATCTCTTCTGATGAACTTTTTGAAACCCCAGTCTTTTCCTTGGACGAACCTGTACGCTCGTTGGCTTTCTGCAATTTTCAAAGTGTTAAATTAGAATTTTTCCAAATTAGGAATAAATATTATTTTTGTGATTTTGAAAGCAATTGACATTCATTTTCAGAAAAATTGCGTAATGCCAAATTATAAATTTAAAAAACTATCTAATCAATTTATAAACATATTCAGCAAAGTTGACTTAATTATAATTTCTGGAAGCACGTTTCAGTCATTTATCACCCTATTTCCCTCTACTTGTTTTAAAGGATTTATTCTGAAAATACTACGCACAAATTTTAATCTATGCCCTCGAAGATGTAGGTCCGAGAACAGATTCAAAAAGCGTGTATAATTATCAAATATTTAAAATTTAACTTAAATAAATTAGTGTCATTATTACTGACTATATTGGATGATTTCAATTAAAATATGTTAAGGTGTCTATAAAGAATTTACTGCATGTTAGTTGTTTTACATTGCACTTTATGGCAATTTTTTGATAAACTAATCTTTAAGCCTCATGTTATTAAGGTGGCATAAAAATAACATTAACCAACTATAATAACTTTTCAGAATAGTGAAAAATGCTGCACAAAATCATTTCTTTGTTTTCTGGTAAAAAAATTTTTTTTTTTTAAATAATGTATGAACTTAAATGATCTTACCCATAGCTTTGGTTTCTTCCCTTTTGGCATTAAGAATAGAAAATTTGAACTTTGCTCTGACTTCAGATTTGTTACAGGAAACAAGGAGGAGGTAAAGAGACAAATAGTCTTTGCTTTCCTCATCCAAACCTTTTGGATTAACTCGTAGGCACCTGAAAATATCAAAATATACCATTATTTATAAAATAAATACCAATTCCAAATGTATTTTACGTAAAATTATCCTCCGGTCCCAATTTTAAGATATTTGAATAGATTATTTTATAAGGACTGTAGCAGCTAATGTCAATTATATGACAATTTCAAAAAGTCACTTTCTCTGATTGCGATGATCAAGATAAAAATTTACTTGACATTTCTGTCAAGATAAAAAACTAATTGAATTGAAAAATAATGCATGAGTTTGTACATAAATAAGAAACTATTGCAACTCGAACAATGTAAGAAAACTTGAAAGTTTCAAAATATTGTAGAATATTGGTAGAAATAAGTATAATAGAAAAATTAGTATGCTTGTAAATAGAATTTACTGACATAAGTAAGATTAGTTCGAGGTTTATCTACCAGAATTTATGTTCAATTTTTAATGTTAAGATGATCTAACTATGGTTTCTCTTCTATGTTTACTCTATTTGATAACAATATATTTAGAACCAAGACTGTCGTCACGTCTTTCTGTTAAATAAACAATTCTTGATACCCGAATACTATTTCAATTATTGCGTTACAATCCAACAAAAATATACTAAAGTCGCTATCATTACGACTTTGCAATTATGTCGCACACCGATATTGCTAATTCTTTAATTTTGCTTTCAAACGTCATAATTAGATTCATACCAAAATAAAGAAACTTACAAATAATCGTAATGAAAAAGGAATGAAATAAAAAAAAAGAATTTCAAATTTAATATTTGAACTGTAGGCTCTTTGGCCACTATATATAGTGCCTATATAGGCACCGGACTTTACGATATACACCAAAAGCATAAAATACGGTCTTTCACGTCAAGTTTTGATAAGAAATGTTAACATTACCTTAATCAATTAAATTGCAACTACATATAACTAAAGTGATTCTTAAAATCGATAAATGATTCTAAACAGTTTTTCTATACACTTTTTTTTTCCTCTATACGTAAGCCGGAAATTCCGGTCATGATTGTCGGCGAAAGACGAAAGGCTTCTTATATAGAAAAGATTCAATATGCATGTGCAAAAACGAAAATCAAGTGCGCTACGCTACATCATATATACTGCACGCATGCATTGGAAATACATAGTCAAGTCGTGTTCGGTTCGGCGCTTACTCTCTATATATGTATGTACTTGCGTAAGAAGTGTATGCATGCATATACATATGTGCAGAGTTCGTAACGCACGCGTCTTTATATGAATGTATTTTATAAGTCATGCTTATATATATATATATATGGGAAGCAGTACTCGCGTTACTCTGAAAGTCCAGAGAAATATAAGCAATTTATTGTGGCCATATAGCTGCGGTTACTAAATACTAATAGCGATGTCGTGTTCGAGACGTATCGGCCAAACATTTCCTCGAGATTTCAATTTTTCCTCCCCTCCCTCTCTCTCTATATACACACATATATACTCATGATCACGATCTCCTGATCTGCTCCGTATATTTGAGTTTTCTTTATCGTTTTGCGAAGCATATGTGTGTGCATATATGTATATATATATATGTATAATGTACATAAACACACATATATACATTTCGACGCGAGATTTCTCGAGTAAATCAGGAATTTATGTCTTAAGCAATCCACAACTCCTTGAAAGGCACGCGGCGCCGCACTGCATGTGTGCTAAAAGGATTTACGGGCCGGATGTATTGATTGAGTGAACGTGAATATTAATATATCATTTTAAAAACCGCGAATGGCTTAATAAAGCATTTATTTATTTTATTATTGATGTGTGCGCGTACACATGCTCGATATTTTAATTTCGACAAAAGGTTAAGAAAACTGGAACTTATACTATATATATATATATATTTTTATTTTGTTGTGAATTATTAATATATTCCGATCGAATGGAGATGATCTGTCAAAAAAAGGACCATTTTCACGAGTTAAAAGTACAAAAAATTAATTTCCAACAATTATTGTAATCGTCCTTTTCCACGATGGTATATAATTGTAGTGGTGATTCTATATTATTTTATAGTTATCGCAGTGTCGATGATGAGGAGAAACGTTTAAAATGTGAATAATTAAAATAATGAGTATAGAGCGGTTCAACTTTACGGTAAAAAAGTGGATAGAATCTTATAGAATCGGATTCAAATTCTATACGGATTTTAAAGAAATGGATAGAAATGTATAGAAAATGTATCAATTTTGTTTGGAATCCGATTCTATACGATTCTATCCACTTTTTAAAATATATTTTTGAAATATCACTGCCGTGATTTGAAATGAAAAAGTGACATCTAATCAAAGCCTGCATCATAATAATAAATAGCGTGATGCATTCTTATATCAAAAGTCAACGTACATTACTTTCAAAGATTAGTTTCGTTAGAAATACAGATTATTCAAACCGAAATATTAAAAAGAAAACTACTCCTTACAAAAAATGGTCAAAAGCTATTAACTCAATTATCAACACGTGTATAAATTAAGATGCGGACAAAACATAAGCGCAAAACGTACTCCATAAGTCCTCCCAAGCGTCTCGACATCTGAGGTCATTTTTTAATGAGTTCAAAACAACATGAGACATACTTAAAGAGTATTGTTTGTATACGTAATGTGCACAATTGTTACCTTTAAAAATTGCAAATAAAATAAAGAGGAGTAAAAAACTATTAAAATAAAGGAAGTAATTAAAACAGAGGATGTTAAAATACAAGGGGGTGACGACGGGCTTGTGTATGTATACGAGAGCGAGATTTAATTATATATTCATTCAATAAATGTCTGTGATGACATTTGTCGTATGATGTTTGAATAATAATAGAGGAATTTCAAATTTAATGTTTTAACTAATCGCAAGTGTCCTTGTTATTAAACAATTCTGACGGTTACGTCTGTTGCTCGCTTAAGGTATACGTTCATCAAAATAGAAACGATCCTAATATGAAATTTATTATATTGACCGTTAATTTTAACTTTGCGAAAATCGGCCAATCGTTGGAAATACTGTCTTTCATTTGACAAAAGTAAAATCACCTTCCAATCAATAGACTTAAATTCATCGAGAAAAATTCGAAAAAAAAAGCCACGTATATTCGAAACGTAAAATATCATAAGTATATGATTAATCATTGTAATATGACTTTACTTAAAATAATGACTGGTAGTGCTAGAGTTTAATTGCGGCACATCACTTCGTCTTTAATGGCTCAATCTAACTTTTCTTTTGTCTTTCATAAACGACCGAATGCTTTATCGCATTTTAATCGAAGCCTTCATCGCGAAAAATGACGTTGCCGCCGCGCGTTTCCGCATCTGCACAGTATATATACACATATATATAATATAGACACTGCACGGAATGACGCGCAGAATAAATATTCGATTCATTGGCAGAAAATCACGGAAGCAAAGTTTATGCAGTTATACATGCGTACATTTGTGTATATATACGTGTATATATATGTTTATATACATATAAAGTGTATAAAGACGATTGGAAGTTTATCTTACCATTTGAGTTTGTCGTTAGCTCCTGCCGAAAATGTAGACGACTTGAGTACTTCCCCCATCTCCTCACGGCAAAAACTGAAGTTGTTTATCGTCCACATGTAGCTGAACTTGACAACCTTTACCTGTTTACATAAAATCCGTTTTAGAACCATCCCCGCAAGTATAGTGCCCTAACCGTGGCTATTAGAACTTTAAACTAAAGTCATCTATATAATATATATATATATATATATATGACATCGCAACGAATTTGACTGTAATCGATATATGTATATGTATATTTTCTCGAACATTGTCAACCGAAACTTCTTTACCTTGTTCTTCACGATTGATATTATTTATTATTTATTTGAAATTAAATTATTGTATTATTATTATTTGTACAGTTATAAAATGAATGATGAAAGCATAATTTGCGGACGCAATTAAAAATGTATCGGTGGAAAACATTTTATTTTTCATTTGAATTGTAATTAACGAAACAATTATAGTGTACCATCGAGATAGCCCTGTAAGTCCGCAACTTTCCAACAATATACCGGCAAATTGCCGAAAATTGCTGTTTTGCTATCTGGGCAATTATTGACCCGGTCTCTCACTGACTGAAACGACTATAATAACGACAGGAAAATTCCGTGAAATAACCATAATAGTAGGGAAATGACAGGTACACTAACGTCATTCATGTATAAAAAAAAAAAAAAAAAAGAATTCAACTCTGTTGAACCCATCGTATTTTAAACTTCATATATAGAATAATCTATATCTATATCTATAATATAGGATAGGCAATATCTGTTTTGGCTGGTACGATTTTTGACACTGGAAGACAAATATGCGAAAGGACTCAAGCACCTTAGCACAATTTATTCCGAATCCGAGTAGGTGATTTTATAAAATTTCTCCATATAACAATAGCGCACTCCATCATGTTTGTAAAATTAAAAAAATTTATTTGACTACAATTAACCACGAATTGATTAATCGCGATAGAAACGTACTTTGAAAACTCCACTTTTCATTTATTAAAAAAAAAAAAAAATAAATAAAAAGTAAAAACTCGCTGGGGCCTTCGTCGTTAGTGAGCCGGGGCTGCGGCCTCCTCATAATAGGAGCCGTGTAATAAAGAATCGCGCACGCACGTGTACAATCCTCGAGTCAGGGTCGAAACGAACTTGGTCTTCTTTGCGTAACCTCTTTTTAAACGGCGCAAGTGCCAGATAGAGAATATATATACACGACAAGACTCACGTAACGGTAAAAAACGTCATATATGCAAGCGTGTATGCGTGTGGATGTGTACAGATATAAGTGCGCGGAGACAAATTTCCTTGTAAATTTTAGCATACGCCAGATGTCATCTTGAGGACAGACTTTCGTCATGAGAAAAATTGCCATTATTTATGGTAAAAGTTACAACATTTTTTGGAATCTTTATTACTATGTGTACGTTTAAAATTGCCATTTATCGTGTCAATTTTTATTTTGCAAATGATTGCAATTTTTCTCATGACTAAAGTCTGTCCTCCTCAAAATGCCATTTTTTGATGGTTTGGTAAAATTTACAAGAATACTTTTCTCCGTGCCAATGAAATATAATGTTGTACGTTACGCGCATGTGCGTAAATGCATGTTCTACCATGTGTGCGCTTACTTCGTGTGCATGACACTAGATGACAAGGCTGCCGCGATTGGACTTTACCTAACTTCCGGGTTAATTCACTTAATCATCCCCGAGCCGAAGCTCGCGTTTTTCCGTTCGCTGAATTAACAAGAAGGCTGGTCCTTGTCGCTCGTTGTCGACGCTAATTGCGAATCTGTAATGCACAATGGCAATTGTCCGGCATGCGAGTGCATTGAGCATTCGTTTTTCAAGGCATTTTTCCAATGTACGGAAACTATGAGCAATTAGCGCGGAAAATTCGTATTGCAACGTCAGTATATATAGGTGCTATATAATCGAGCTTTGCGAATTCAGTTATGGGGATATCAGGATGAGATGTTTTGCAAGAATCGAGTGCCATTAGAATTGTTTAATTCTTCTAAATAGATATATAATTATTAAACATACTCCCTCCCTCTCGTCGGTGATATGTCGTTCTTTCATCATGCGGACGTTATTCGTTAAATTCACTTCAAACGAATTTCTCAACAACAATACGAATAACCGCGAAACGTTCCACGTGGGGTCAAATCAAAAATAATACGAGACATAATAATATTCGTAATAAACGTGCCGCAACAAAAGGCTCATCTTCTTCACGGTAATTATCATTTTGCCGGCGTGCAAAACTGACAAAATCGCGCATTCCCTCCTCCTCCTCCTCCTCCCCCCGCCTACAGTCAGCAAGAACAAAAGCGCTTAAATCATATCTTGGCTCCAGCGTCGCGACAATGTGTTCCCACGTGTAAATAATATTTTCCAGTCGTAAAACGCGAAACCGTCGCTCCCAATTTTGCAACAAACATTAAAAGCGAGGCGGTCTTATATGCGCATATCTGCGCGCTGCACGTAGCGAGTCGATGAACATCGCGGTTTCGAGTTTCAAGATTCAGCATTTTTTTCCTACGCTCTAGGACGATAAGCCAGCCAGCTCCTATCGTCTCATCAAATATTCTTTTTCGCAGAGGAACGTTACGTCAAAGGTACAAATAAAAGAAAATAAAAGAATATGCGGAATACGCAGAAAGAGTATAAAATACTACTGTTCATAGCAAAGTGGAGTGGGCGGATGAAATGTCCCCCCCTCCACCCTTGATATTCTAGATCGATCTTCCTCGTCTCTGGATGAAATAAGATTGATTCATTTCGAAATATTAAATCCCACCTGTAACTCACATCTCCTTCATTTCGACTAAACAGTTAATAATCATCTAATCGCTGCACATATTTTATTGGCAATAAATTAGTATGCCCATCCTAGAACAGGCACAACGATAAAATATTTTCAAAGTACGGTCAATAAATGGTGTTCAGATATTGCAATAATAAAACACTTTACGTAACAAATAGAGATCAGGCTTCGAAGACACGATGCAAAGACCCAAAAAGGAAGAGAACAGAAACGGGGAGCAGTCATTCATCAACGACAAGTCCCCGAATAAAATGTAGGGTCAAAGAACCAATCGATTAAACTCCTCCATCCCAAATCGCAAAAAAAAAGAAAGAAAGAATAAGCAAACTTCAATATAATTAAGATAACGAACTCGACGGAGAAAACGATGCGAAAAAAGACACAAATAATCGAAGAGGACAGGCTCGTAGTCTTTTATTTTTTTTTTTCGTTTCGTATTGGGACCACGAAGAATAACAGGATGGATAGCTGAAGGTGCTTGGAGAAAGAAGTAGAAAAAAGTTGAAGAAAGATGGAGGAGGCTAAAGATCAGCGAGGCAGGAATGAAAGTGAGACAGAAGGAAACTAAAAAAACAGAAACGGTCCAAAGAATACAATTGATGGAATAAGCCGAAGGATGCTCTGTCGCAGAAGGAATTCCTTTGATGCCATATTTGAGTAGGTATATATATATATATATATATATATATATATATGCACTACATACATACATACATATATATTCTATTACATATCATTGAATACTATATAATCCAAGGGAAATTGTGAGAATCTGATCCCTGTAATGTCGTCAATAAAAATACAATTTTCGTTATACATGTCTAGAAATGACCAGAAGACATTCAATCAAAAACCGCTATTTCGCCGCTCTTGTAGCATAGAACTTTCTGCCGTATATACAGCGAATAAAATTCACGGTAATCCTTTTGTGGAAAAAGAGACACGGATATTTCGCTGCGACTGCAATAAATCAAAGGAGGAAAAATCACAGGGTTCGTCTCCGCCAAGTAGAAAGAGAAAACGGAAGAAAGCGAGATACTCCAAGTGCCCCGTAGGGGGGGGGGGGGAGTGAGAGATTGTGACGGATAAGAAGCGGATGGAGAGCCCGTGACGAAACAAGTATTGAAAGGGGGAAGAAGAAGCGAGCGGACAATGAGGTGGAGGAAGAGAAAAGGACAAGCGGGGTTAAAAGACAAAACGAGAAAGAGGCGGAGGAGAAGGAGAAATGAGGAACGACGAGGTCGAGCCCCCAGGAGTCAACGCTCTCTGACGTCATGTCTCGACCGACCTTGAAGAACGAGAGACGGAGCTCGGAACCGAATCTACGAACTCGTCTATAGCTTCAGCCTCGGTGCAATCGCACTGCGCGATCTATAACGTCGATCGCAATCGTATAGGATTCCAAAATCGCCAGGGTTCCTCTACGGGTATAGATGCTTTCGAGCCGAATTTCGAGACGATGTCTCGTTCGATAGAGAAATTCAATTAATCACGTCGAGACGAAAAAACCGGGAAACACCAAGCCCTCATCTGCGCCGGTGAAAGTTTCTGCAAGTTGTGCAAGTACTCTCGAAAGCGAATTCTGCAAAAACATTCTAATTTAAAAATTGCCTCGACTTACGTCTCTCTTCCAGCAAACTACTTTTTAGAGCAAAAAGTACCCACGCTTGCTTTCGTACGGCAAGCCCCTCTCTTCCCGCTGACCGCACAACGAATCTAATAATCTCGTTAAATAACGAGGCGCGAAACCGATAACTGATAGTCGTTTCCGATAATGCTCCCATTTCTCGCTAGTACAACGAACGTCGTATACATATATATATGAGAATGCAATTATCGATGTTCGCAGATCCCAATAAGATTGATGTATGCCTGTCGAGAGTCACGGCAAATAATTGCGAAAGACCGAAACAATCTATTATTGCGGTATGTGAACCGGGTCAAATGCGTCCGACCAATATCGACCGCACAACAGTCTTATTATTAATTGCACCGGCGTTCTTATGACTTATGTTCCGATTGTAATCTTTTCATGCTATAACGATTATGGAAACCTTTTCTATCAATCTTTATGTGTCATGATCATCGCCCATTATCATCATGTCGTGGACATTTAATTGCATTCATTGTTGCCATCATCATCATCATCATCATCATCATCACTTTCCGTGTTATTACTGATCGTAGCCACTAACATCATAATTATTACGACATATTTATCTTCATCTTCCTCTTATTACACCACATCGTTTATGAAAATCCCCAACACCCACGTCCTTGTCAACAGAGTAATCCAATGGTCTTTGCAGGTTCCCTTGAATTGTCAATTTTATCAACTCCCGAACTATTGTGAAACGTTAAAGCATCGAAACACGTTCTAAAGACTCATTTGAATTCCAACGTTGACGAGACGAAGAGTTTCGAAAACTGTCAAGGTTGGCCAATGTATATATATGTATATCTCTCTATTCGCGTATCCGATTACGGTCGTGTAGTATGATCGGCCATTTCATCCGATAGGCAAGAATGTCGATTGGCCCGGTGATGGTGGTGGTGATGTTGCTATAGCTTCACGCCTCATAAACGTAAGGTCAACATTCGCGACGAGTCAGGTAAGCTAGAGTTCAACGCTCGCGGGCGTAATCGCATCGCCGACGCCGCAGCGACGTTACTTTTTACATCGTGTCCAAGTATGGATCGGACATGGATTCGCTGAATTTACTTCAGTATTGTTACGTGATGAAGATTGTTAAACATGCAATGGCAATTACGACAATCTTGTTGACAGTTGGTCCGAAACAAAAAAATGGAATTGTCAGCTTTCGTTTGGGCTGTCGTATAGGGAGCATTTTCATTAGATATTAAGAAGTTGCGAACCGATATGACATAACGAAGAGATATTACTATTTTCCGCCTATGAGAATGATCCACATCTGTCCTGTCACAGCTTATATTAATGCAATTTCAGAGAATCGTCACGATGGTCATCGCCTCCGACAGATTACGGAACTGGGCATATAGAAACGAGACCTCGCATGATTATTGATAAATGAAATTAAAATTTGTAGCTTTTTATTGTATAGAAACAATAAACTGTCACTCGACCATCTGCCATTAACGAACTACAACCGAATGATGGTTGAGTATCGTGTCAGTATTCATGCATGTTCATGCGGTAATTGGCACTGTTGGGAGTTCCGCCGTTCGGACGTAGCAACAACAAATGCGTTTCTTCTAAGCGCAACCTTCCACGATAGATCCACTGTTCAGGAATTCGTTCCATCGTTGAGCAGCCGTGGGATCATTGACCGCTATGCAGGGACAAGAGTCCTGGAAAAAGGACGGTCTCGGTTGCTGGTTAGAGGCGGGTTTAATTGTTCGCGGCGAGGCAACGGCTATGCGCGGAAAAGGGCCGTCGGTCGGTCGGTCGACGACGACGACGACGACGACGATGCGGTGCGTTAAGGATAATTCATGTGCTTTCTCGTTACAGGGAGCTTGCTCGCCGTCGGTGTACAGGTGGAACACCACCAAAGGGGTTCTACACTCTGGTCGGTCGACGCCCTACGAGTCATTCAACTCGCGATGGTCGTCACCGATCGTGACCTTGAATCATCCGCCGTGCTGCTCGCCTCCGCCGTCGCAACGTGGGCCTCTCTCGTCTGCTATTACCACGCTAAATCTATGTGTACATACATTCATATATGTATACATATACACGTGCGTTGTGTGCGTACGTGCAAGCGAGCACATGTTCAACTTCCGGTATGGAACACTGTTTGTATACTCGAGCGCCGTTTCGTCGCGCTTCAGGCGCGCTCGTGTACCGTGGATGACCTTCGGGAACGAGGAAGTCGTCGCGAAAATACGGATGTGTAATTGAAGTCATCGTTTACCGATTGAGCGATGACGGTGTCTGCCTGTGTAAGGAATTACTACCGCGGCAACTCTTCCCGCATCACGTTTTCCTCGGCGGTAAGAAAAAAAAAAAAAAAAAAAAAAAAACAAAAAAAAAACCACACCGACAACACTATCCCGCCACCACAGACAAGACTGTACCCAACCCCATGATGCAATTGCCTCTACCGCGGCGTCTAAACTATAATTTATTGTCGCCGCTACACTAAGCGCTTTTTATAACCTCAAAACAAAAAAAAGATTTAATATCTTTGAACGTTAAATTAAAATCTAGACAGTCGCCCCATATAGTTCAACAATCAAGATATTTGATTGCTATACTATCTGGATAATATCTGCAAATAATTATATAAAGAGCTACTCAAGTTGATTTTCAACGTCCCTTTTCCGGTACAATTTTACGACTAATAATTTTAAAATAAAGATGAAAACACGGATAATTTTATTGCTTGCTGTATACATATATACACAACTACCTTTTAATACGTCG
This sequence comes from Trichopria nigra, assembly GCA_030522945.1. Taxonomy (NCBI): domain Eukaryota; kingdom Metazoa; phylum Arthropoda; class Insecta; order Hymenoptera; family Diapriidae; genus Trichopria; species Trichopria nigra. The sequence goes on from JAPYZR010001859.1 coordinate 21,037, forward strand.
CTTAATTGCCGTAACACCGAGCTAAGTACGCGCATTTTATTATATTTTCATTTCCTCCGACCGTACATTGTATATAAATTCAGTCATTTTCACCATACGTTTCACGATGAAAATTTCACGTGATGAAGGGTTTTAATGACCAGTATATATACGTTCTGTAGCGTATATCTCGTGAAATCCCCTCGGGCAAAATTGAATTTGCGACGTTATCTTTACTGCAACGTTATCGTCATTTCCTTCATTTGCGGTGTCTATACTAATTTTAAAGAGAATCGAAAGGAAGTATAAACTTTGTTATTTGATGTAACGTAATTTTTCGAATAACTGAATTTGTCGTGTAAAATAATTAAATCTTTGCTCGAGTCGAGTAAATTAATAATGTCTGATTTATTTTGTTGCGACCAACAATTCGAAACGTGTCCCGTTGTTTTCTTTTTTGTTCTCCTATATATTTGGATCACGGAAGGATAATTCGAATAAGAAACACAAATTACGTCTCTGTTTTTCAGTATTCTTATAATAAATTACAATTAATATATAGAGTTGCAGTGTATTTTGAAAAGTATATATACATTGTAAGGATTGTATATAAGGCTATGCGCATGTATTATTGATAAGAGATCTATCAAGACGGTCGTTCATTTTCTTCTTCGTATTCGCTACTGAAAGGTTACCGACGTCTCATCGGTTAAGATCGTAATTTAATCAACGTGCAGCTATATGACACAATGCGTCGTTAATTCTTTGTAAAGATTTTATCGACTGTTATTCCCGACAAAAGCGACTAGTCAGAAATTGTAATTTTGATTGGCAAATTAAGGACGGATTCTAGACAATTATTGATGTCATAATGTCATTACGATTTTCATTATTATCGCTGAAGCGATTGACTTTTCATATGTGGAAACTTTTGTTTGGATCTTTCAATTATAATATTGAAACTATATTTTACGTTGTTTTATATCGACTGATACCCGAATAAATGTACAAACGCGATAGGCTTCGTAATAAACAAAAGTAACTGTACAAATTGTACACAGAATCGACATTTAATTGTATTTACAGAATGTAAGCGTAAATAACCGTATATTGATTGAATATTTAATATATCAACCAATAATTCATGAATCATTTAATAAAATATTACAGCTGTATATTTACTTAACATTTTTTTTTTATATTTATGTCCTATCCTATTGGAAAAGTCTATTTTTATACTCATCAGTTTCTGATATAAAACCTGCGTGTTTTATTACTGCCTCCTATTAATATTTTAAGAGTCTCTTGTTTATCATTTCTCGGATATAAAGGAACAATCATATACTATTGACAAACAGCGAATTAACGATTAATTAAACTGTATTGGCCAATGAATAACTCGGATGATGATGACGATGATGATGACCTTTGAACTTCGTTCCGATTTCAGATACTAAATCGAAACAATTGTTGTCGATACGTTAATGTATATATACACGATCAAAACTTCAAAACTTCAGGAATAAAATAAAGAGAAAACAAAAATAATACATCATCCATTCATAAAATATACATCGGAAAATACGGAAAAATTAGAAAGAAAGAGCACAACGAATGTCAAGCTCGTAAATACACAACATCGGTATACTGGAATTTAGCGTGAAAGTTGAGGTTAGGAGCACTGACATTTTCAGTTTCACTCTTGCGCAATATTACCGCGCATACTGCGCGCAGCGCCGTTCGACGTATGCGCGTTATTCATTACTTTAACGTAGCTACATATTTAACAATGCATTCATTGACCGTTGCACAGTATTTTGTTTTCAACCATACAAAATTTTGTTAACATATGCCCAAAAAAGTATATCCCGGTGAAGATGTAAATACATACACAACAAATGGACAACGTCTTATTGACGCGTAACGACTAAATAACAAAGACGATCACCCGTCAACCGACATAATCAAGACTCCGTGGGAATGTCTTAAATGCTCAAGGTCGCGTAAGCGTAAACATAATAATTACGTAAGAATGAATCAGATAAATCGATTAGCATTCGAGCGTGCGCAAAATCCTCCGGTATAATGAGTCGCGGTGTAATGGTAATCCGGCGGCGGCTCGGGTACGCGAGAGAAGACATGCTTTTGATTGCTTGAAACAATGAGATTCTGAAGATTCCCCTTGGCGAGCGGTAATTCTCATCGAGTCTAGTTGTTACTGTAAATGCCCCTTTCGTCGCCTTCCTGATATATACCCAGCTAATCCACACGCGTATCATTATTGAACTTGGATTACACTGCGCGCTAATAATTGAATCATTATCTTTCCTTTCTGGACCTTTCTGGAAAATATTGCATTTAATCGGTTAAAAGTACTCCAAAAACCTCATATTTTATTCTTTTATTGTTCGCCCCGAGCAAATAGGAATGTCTGGTAAACTATATCAGTGGCATTCGAGACAAGTCCGTCATCCTCACTCGCATTTGGGAATATAAAATATCTTGATGTTCGTCCAACTGATTTATTCCAAGTTTGCAAATTACAATTAGTATGAAATTGTCCAGAAATTGGCATCAATGACGAGGATATCCTTTCTACGCTATTAATCGGCAACAAGGACAGATACAAAATAATGAAGAAGAGGAGTGTCACGAATCGAGTGTCGAAATAAATGATTCGACTATATATATAGTTTTAAAACACTCCAATGAAAGATTAACGAGTTTATATTACTGGAAACCTTAGAGTGTACTTAGTCATCGTTGTTGCCACTATATGTATCGAGGTTCGCGTTGCGTGATGATATTTTTACGTGTATACAAGGTTCATGAACTCCTCGGATGTTTGGCTTTTATCCTGCGATGATAACCGGGGAAGGGTCATCGCGCAAAATGGGATTTCGGACTAAGTAATGAACGCTAGGAAGCGTCGGAGGTGGTAGGCATATCGTCACACATTCGTGTATATATATATATTATTCGCGCGCGTGAGAGCACGCGTTCCTGGCACTCTCGATCTATTTTTACTGCTCGTTCCCTCGCGATGTGAATGACCTGCAACTATACGTATCTCGCAACATTCGTCACGCCCCTCTCTTTCTCACTCTTTTATTTTGTTTACATCTCTCTTCCGTCAGTGAGCATCTCTTTTCAATCCCTTATCGCTCAATGGTTTGTTTTATCATCAATCCACACCTCCCTCCCGGTGATGATTGCTGGCAATTTCCATCTGATGGAACCAGTTGGTGCCGACTCCTCCTAATAGGAAATTGGGCGACCAAGAGCTCCTCACCTCGCTACTTCCGCATAGCAGAGGCGTTATCATCCGCCGGCGTTTCATCGCTCGTTTATTCGTTCCTTCGTATATATATACATATATACATACACGTTTGTCTCCGAGGCACGGCCATCGCGCTGCGGTTACGTGGGAGGCGTGCTGATTGGCGCAGTGCCGCTTCCATTGCAGCACGAATCAAAGGGAATCACAGTGCTGCAAATGAAGTCCTTAGATTTGCTCGTGTCGTGATGCGAGAATTAAACTCCATTTTCCCTCTTCCTGGAGTGAAATTTCACTCCGACAAATTTAAAGATGAAACCCCCCCGAGTCTCGTGATCGTAGTTTTGATAAATTTGGAAACGTACTTAAATATTATATGGAAATGAAAATCTCGACGGTTTCATTTAATATTTCCGGTAATTTTCAATAACTCAATCACCGATAAATGACTTTTAACACATTTCATAACAATATTTCATCATGCCGCGAGTGAATCTCATATACATGTTATTTATTTGCTTAATGCACAGTTTGTAAGCTTATTACTCCGAATTGAAACAATGCGAATGCGGCATTGTTTGTGTTATTTAAAACGTATATACCATCAGCGATTATTATCATTTTATTTGGCGCACTTGTATCGTTGTATGCTTTGTCCTTTGGTAAATAAAAATCTGTCGCCTACTTGTCAGCAAATCAGACAGCGCAACATTTTCGTTTCATCATTAATCACGATGCAGTATATAATAAACATAAAAATCCAAATAACGAGTAAAAAAGTTTCGATTGACGACCTGTATACCTAGACGTTTAAAAATATATTTCTGGTCAATAATTTTACCGACATATTAACCGACAACATTCAACAGTGTATATAGGTTATGTTAGCATATTAGCATTTCTTCTTCAATTGCTCAATACGACCGTGTTGCTTTCATTGACGAACTGCAATAGTATATTTCAGTACAAATGTGGGGCATTTTTTTTTCCGAAAATGCTGTTTCAGAGCAGTAGTAGTAGTAGTAATAGTAAATGCGAAAATTCGTATTTCCCACACTTGTAATGAATTGTACTAATTATTAGTATTTGCGTGTTAAATAAATGAATGCGTTAATAATTTTTTTTCCACCGTACAAGTTCTCTATACATTTACTTAAATGGAATTACTTATGACTAGAGTAGTAAGTAGATATTATTTTACGAATGTGTAAAGTCCACATGTTTACATGATGTATTACATATACAATTTACCCGCTTAAATATTTTTCTTAAACAAATATATATAGAAACGAACAAGTGAATACAGAGTGTTCAACTTTCAAGATAAATATACAATGTCGTATATGAAAAAAATTTTACGTTAACAAAATTTGTAAATTATGATTGTAAACGCGTCGTGTGAGATTTACTTTCATTATTACTGAATTAAAATTAATTGCCGATACCGGTAGGGTAGAAGGTACTAAAAACTGTCGCGACTATAGATGGCGCCCGAGATTGCTACATTTCTCGCGGATACTCAAAAGTAATAAACTTGAATATATATTTGTTTCGTTAGGTCGAAAATTTCTGTATAATGACAAACGTTTCGAAGAGTTTCCGAAAATCACGTTTAAAAACAACAAACGAAAGAATAGGAAACTTCTTTTCGGATTTTACGCATAAAAATAAAAACAAAAACCTGTAACTATATGCTTCTGTTTAGTGAATATTTCGTCATTATTATGAATGTTCAATATTCTAATCTAAGTATTATAAATTGTTATTTGTCATGTGAACGTCACAACGATAAACCTCGATGACACACAATTCAAAACAACTATTTGTGAACATTCGAAATAATTAAAAATGACTAATATATATATATAAATTATTAAACTAATCAACGAGAGTGGCAAAATGTAAACACATGGATTTTAATGCACATAAGTAATATTACACATATATATATATGTCGCAATACCCACAAAGGTATCCGAGCGAAAGAAAGCAAGACAATGACGTACCTGTGTGTAACACCAGTTCTCGGCAACGGGGGTGTTTACTTCCGGTGGCGGGGGGCTCGGTACCCGGCTCACCGCCATACTACTATTGGTGTGCAAGTTGGTGCTGACCCGTGCCGTTTGTGGCGAACAATCGCTTACCGCAAGTCTGCAACAATGAGAATAAAAGCTTCGTAAGTCACCAGAGTTCATTCGGCGAAGAAAAGTTTCGCGAAAACCATATGTATATATACGTTGTACGCGAGTTCCGGTTATGGCGGGCGCTATAGCTGCTATAGGTGGTATGCCTTCCTTCCCTTTTTTGTTTACGGCAGCGATTTCCCCCCGGGCGAGTTCGCGAAACAAACATTTATCGAGTCGGGTTTCCGACGACGGTGCGAGAGCGCAAAGCTTGGGAAAAAGTTGTCGAAAGTTTAAGAGACGCTTTTCCCCCGCCCCGAAACTCACTATATACGGCAAGGCGCAGACAATTTATGAAATGTTTATCAGCTGCGCGATGTTTAATATGCATCAGTTGGCGATAGTTTTTTTTTTTTTTTTTTTTTTTTTTGTTTCCTGTTTCCGGTTTCCACCACATTTTAATCACCCATGTCGAAGAAGTGGTGAGATATCTCTCCCCATTCTTTCGATTCCCAAAAACTCATTTATACTATAACAATTCGCGAGACATTATTTAAGACATTCTGAGAAAAATTCTTTTCAAATCCATTTTCAATGCCTGACTGACCTGGCGGGTGAAATCAGAACAACATAACCGATGTGTATTTTCAATTTCATCAGTATTCAATTATTTTTCGGAGTAGGTACCTAATCGTATAGCGACGGGGCGTCCAATTTCTTTTTATATCCTATATACATCAGAAGCTTCATTTTTATGCATATTCGTCACTCTGTGACCAGTATATACGTTCATATCGTTGTTTATTAATTAATTTCGTGTATTGTGTGTAAAATCGAAATTTTACATTCATAAATATACTTCCTTTTCTTTTACTTCGTATTTAGAATTTTTAATTTTGAACAAAAATCAAGGTAATATCTAAAGACGAAAACTGAAAGTTTATATATGTAATAACGGTTTATAGACACTATTTTATATAAGTGTGTACGTGTGCATACTTTTTCATACGTATACATACATAAAAAACTGATATATATATATATATATATTAATCACAAATTAATTAAAATATTAATTAATTAATTAAATTATATATATATACATTAATTAAATATATACATATATATTTATATATGTACAATTAATTAAATATATATATATTAATTATAACATTAATTATAAAAGAAATTTCTTTACTTATTCAAGTTGCATAATTATAAAATTAGAAAAGTAATCTTTGCAACTTGAAAAAAGAAATATTTTCATTGTTGTTGTAAATAACAATATTTATTATTCATTTCACGGGATCAAAATTTGTATTTTTTCATATCGTTATTTAATCCAATTCAATCACTGAATAAAAAAATTGTAATAAAATAAAGAAAGCACCGAGTTCAAATTGAAAAGCGGGTATTGTAAGTACTTTCTAAAACTTTCCTCAAAAGTAGAAATTTCTTTCTCTCAATTTTCCTTTTTTTTTTTGTATAAATTATATATTATATAAAAGAATACATTTTTTAATTTTTTATATTATTTATGAACATTTTAAAACTTTAGACTGACAACAATTAATAAAAATAAAAATGAAATAATCATTAATATAGATATTACATCGTAATACTAATTATGATTAATTGGTGGCATTTTACCACCAATATCAAGCATTGTTATTCATAATCATTAATAATTTCACTACTAAAAATTTCACACAAGATCCCCATTAAATGTATTTATTTGGATATTATTACATCACTTATTAGGAAAATGTTAACTTTTATTATCACCGTTGCCTTACGCAGGCAAACGACGACGACTCGAAACGTCTCTATTTAAAATTAACCCGATATACTTTATTTACTTCGAACGTAAACAAATCACAAGTTTAATGAATACTAAATAATAGTTGACGCTATTTCTATTGTTACAAGTGCCACGTTGACTGGCGTATTTAAATGTCATGCAATTGTACATCACACACACACACACACACACACACACACATTGAAGTTACATTTAATTCAGATAATTTTGATCAATTATGAATTCTAGAAAAATCTTATTCCGTATGTATTATTCGAACTCTACGCTTAAACAACCTAACCTAACTGCAATTAAAATCTATCAAGTGAATGATCGAAAATAATTTTAAACGCAACACTTTTGTTATTATTCTACTAAAAAGTAAAAGGATTTTATAAGAAGGAGAAGAAATAACGAATATTTCCATTCACCTGTTGTATATACAGATCGTATATATTTTATACGCCAATTTTAAATTCATTAAAGTCCCCAATAAGCATCTTCATATCTTTCACCTCGTGACCGTGTATACAATATTTCTTCCAACATCTTTTCTCCTATATACTTTTTTTTTTAAATTATTCAAACTTTGATACGATTTATCAACTTGTCGAAAAGATTGTCCATTACATATCGACAAAAAGCGCGATGATATATTTTATGGTAAAGAATTCCGACGGAACCAAGAATTGAAAGAAACGAGCGAATAGGAAAAACGACAATTTTCATGTAAATTAATATAGGTTATAATTTCACAAATCCAAGTATATGGAAACTTCAATTGTATGTATGTATATATACCAAAGTCAATAGTATTATCCGGCGAGGTTCGCTGAATTCATCCAAATCAAAGCGTCATATAATACATTTGAAATTTGTCAGTCGCACATAACCTTGCTCCCGACACTTTTCCCGCACGTTATCGGTCACCGGATGGTGTTGTCGTACTTGGTCGAACTCACTGCGCGGGGATTTTGTTTTCGGAAACGAATCGGAAATGCCTTTTGACGATTAGCACGAGTGACACCGATCAATGATTTTTAGCAAATATATATATTATAAACTCAATCGATCAACCGCGGACAATTACGTGCATGTCACGTAAACGTATACTAACTTCTACCGCGCGTATAATTTAATATATACCGGAAAGTCGCACATCTAAACTAGATATATATATATATGAATTATTATTATTATATATATGTTTCGTACAATCATTTCGAACGATGACATTCGTTCATTATTAATGGCAGACGTTGTCCTTTACATTATTTATAGTTTAAAAATATTTTATTTAATTTTAATTAATTAATTATTTTAATTAAGAAGTTAATAAAATATATACGTTTAAATACATATATATATATATATGTTTATTAAAATATATATTGTATACATTTTATTAACGTTTTAATTAAAATAATTTTATTAATTATGTAAACATTTTTAGTTCTGATTTTAAAAAGTCATCAGGAAGACAAAAGCGACCATAACTTTTACTTTTCTAATTTTCAGAATGATAAATGATGATGGATATATTATCAAAATCGAATAACTCGAACGGAAATTATTTTTCTTCTGCCATCCGCAAAAGATTGTATATGACAATTGATACATTTTTATAAGAACCTAATTGTACTACGAACGGTTAAAGATGACAAACTAAAAATAATGAATTTTTTCATTTAAAACCAATTATATATATATATATATATATATAAATATCAAGGTTCTATATAGAGGAACGGTACAAAGTTAACATAAAGAAATCTTATATAGTACATTTCGTTACGAGGGCGGGAAATGCGATTTCCCGCATACTATTAGGAAAAAGAATTAAAAAAAAAAAGTAATCGAGATAATTTTCTTATTGGAGGAATATCGATCTAGAGTGGAGAAAGTCTTTTTTTATACAAATATATATATAAATAAGTATTATATATACAAACGGTGTTGAAATTTGTCTCCGCAATTATCCCGTCCGGGGGAAGCCGAAAGACCGCCGGGAAAATTGACGAAGACTGTTCGCGTTTGACACAGAAAACGAAAGACGTCGTCTTTCGGGGCGGAGGGGTTTGGAGAAGGAGAAGCTGTATCGAGTTTACCTAAATACATAACCCATTCTCTCTCCGATGCGGCGCGAGCGACCAACCAATTCGGATCGCTTCTCTCGCGTTATATATACGCGGACCGTTACGAGGCCGGCGGCGGCTCGACGACACCTTCTTCATATTCTACAACATCGAAATCTAGAAAAGACGTCTTGACGCCTGTATACATTTATATATATATATAACCTCGAATTCAGAAAGAGCAGCAACACACACGTAATATATATCATACAATATATATATAATATTGTATATATAATAAAAAAAAAAGACATCCATATATATGTATGTATGTATGTATATTTAAATATAAATATATGTATACAGTGCACGCAGGCTGTGCGGCTCTATTATATGGTTCGTTCGTTCGTTCGTTCGCTCGCTCCGCTCGGCCAAGCGCCGCGGCGGCGGCATCGGCTGCGGCTGCAGGTCCGATGAACCTGCGGGGCTAATGCACTCTCGCGCGACGGCGGCATGGCATGGCAATTCCACGCCGTACTTGGCGCACGTGAGCGCACCATCATCGCGTGTGCCCTGCACATGCCCTTCTTCTTCTTCCCTTTTCTTCTTCTTCTCCTCCGATCATCTCCGCGGCATATACCCTCCCCCCAAACCCTCTACGTACATATATACATATATATTTATGGTTCGCGAGTTACGCGTCGCCAACCCGCCCCCAACCGCCTCCTCGTATATACATATATATATACCGCGTATACTGCACGTTGTGTCGTCGTGTTGCTGATGTTAAAGTCCTCTCTCTCTCGGCTGCAGTCGATGGCGACGTCGTCGGCGGGGACGGTACTAATATGTATTATGTATATATATATATATATATATACACCGTTCGGGTCGTCTTATTGGCGACGTTCCCGAGAATCCCGAGATTCGTCTGATGCGTAATATACGGATTTCGCGCGATTCATCTTGGAATTTTATATATATATATATAGTGGAATTGATAACGACGTTTCGCCCGTTGTACATTTCCCAGCTACTTTTGGCAATTTATATATACTTCCTTTTATTGTCGTCTCTCTACTCCCGCACATTCAAAATTTCCATCTACATTTCAAATTATTGTCATCGCACGTATCACGTCTCTCTTTTTTTTTAAATTTCATTAAATTTTCGTTCATTGTAGTTTATCTTCGGAAATGTCCGTCTATTTTCGTGAATTCTTATCCATATTCATTCCTATTCTCAATTTCTGCTCATCTTATTATTGTGTGTCTTTGTTAATTTTCTTCTATTTTCTAATTTTTTTTTATTTATTTATTTTTTTTTTAAAATGTGAAAATTCCGACAATACACCGGCAAATTGTCGAAAATATGCCGTTTTCGACAAGTTGCCGTTGTGTTGTTGTTAAATTGAGGACTCACATTTTACTGTTTTGCTATCAGGGATATTACACGTGATATATCGATATATATGTGCGATACATTAAATGCACCGGCTGTACACGACGATAACGAGGAATAATCGACATTAATGTTGAAAAAGAAGAATTGAAAAAAAGTTGATCAAACGACATTCTGAAAAAATGTCAGCAAAGGCATTCCTCCGTTCGCGTTCGAGTATCGGCGGAATGTTTGCGCGTTCCGTCGCGAATCGGAATGAAAAATCCGGCCTCAAATTCGCTTGAAACGACGAGCGAATCCTATATTGTATAAAAAGTAAGCTGCGACGGACGAGCAGATGACGGGCAAGCGGAGGAGGAGAAGTAGGAGGAAATTAAATTTTTCGAGCTTCTGCGAAGCGACGATCCAAAGTCATATATAAAAAAACGACGTTTGCAGGCCTGATCCGATAACGGACGACAAGTCTTACTCACTCGACGCACGGTACTGTCAATCGTCAATCATCGGAATGTGCGTGTCCGGACATCATATGTATATATATATATATACAGGAATTCCCCGCTGCAACTAAACAATATATGAAGACGACGTATTATAATAAAAATTCTTTTGCATCTCCTTCGTTTATGTATATATATATTTTATGTATATATATATTATGTATATATATATCATTTTCGGAAAAATTGAGCGGAGACATCAAAGGAGAAGAGTTTACTTTCTGACGGCGTTTCCCTTCGAATCTCGTCCATTTTTTAACGAACTTTCCCATAGTTTCAAAGTTTTCTGCGACGTACGATATATATATACAGTTCTGTATATATGTACGCACATATTCGAAATAGTCTAAAAGAAATGAATTCGCTGTACAATGATATTCGCCAATCGTGCATTTTCGTATATGTATATATGTTCGGGTTTTTTCGTTGAGTTTCGCGGTTATTCCTGTATGTTCGTGTTTCAGCCGCTTTTCATTCGTTTTTGTTTTTTTAAATATGAACGCGTTTATTTGTTATTCATTTATAGACGTAATAAAAGAACAATGAAAAAAAAAAAAATAACGTGACTCAGTCCTTGTCTATCTTGTTGAATAGAAAAAGAAGAAAAATTATTCAACTTGGATTTTCGCGTTCGGTTCTTCATATTGTACCTGAGCCTTTTAATAATTTTCATGCTTCTATTATATATATATATATATAATAATAACATCATGATCATCATCATCATCATTATTATTATTATTATATTTATTATGGCGTTTATTTTTATCGTTATTTTATTGTATTGACTATATGTATGTATGTTGACTCATGATATTATATATAATCTAATTATCATACGTACACTTTTAAAACCTTTTTCTTACACACGAGTTGATTTCACGATCTTGCCCACGTCGAAAGGGATGAAGATCAACCGAGAATTATAACCTCCAATTTTTCTCGCCCGATTAATCCGTCGTTGCGCCTCGATGCGTATATAATCGACGAAAACGAACGCGTTTCGACTGTCTGATGATGGTCTCTCTCGTCATATCCACACACACACGCACACACACGCGCCCATGACGAGTCGCGAGAAAAACGAGGATGCGCGTCCGCCGCAATTATCGTCGTTATACGCTCAATCCATCGCGGGTCGACAAAAGAAAAGGAGGAAGGACGTAGAAGAGAAAATTAAGAATTACTCGGCCATTTGCATGCGAAATGCCTCTGATTTTATATAATATATATTATATATAATATATTGAATCGATTGTTAATTCGGTCCAGCTTTCACTTTCGCCCCGAGGACAATGAGCGAATGTCTCGCGCATATTTAGAGGAGACTTTTCGTCTGTCTGCGTCTCCTATACAGTTGTTGCGAATGAGATACACACATACGTATGTGCGTGTGTGGGTAAGTATTTATGTCGGGTAGCATCGGTTGAGACGGTTGAGACATTGCCGGAGATATACGAGCGTCAGAGTGCCGCGAGATTCGAATTTTTCGCGGGAATAACGAGCGGGTATATACACTGTATATATATATATATATATATATAGTATAGAGCCAGACGAAACTTTCCCCTGCGGCGTCTTCGAATAACAAAACGTTTCTTTATATAAGTACATTTTAACCGGGAGCTTGCGCAATCGATTTGTGTAATGAGTTACGCAAACGCAAATGCTACAAAAAAAAAGAAAAGAGAAAACAAAATTTTACACGCAAATTCTACATGCAAGTATAGAAGGGATATATATATTTTAGACAACAAATGCTTTTATACTTGGCGTTTAATTATACGGATATTTATTTTTTTCTAGTTACGGCCTTCGTCTATTTTTATGTTTGTCTTTTTTTTTTTTTATCTTTGTTTACAATCTGCTATTTTGCCAACTGTTTCATTAATTGGTTTATTTGACAGTTTTGTCATCAATGATTTTAACATTTCATCTCTGAAATTGTTCATTTTCATTTTTTGCCGTCTATTTTCGTTTACTCTCCTTAAATTCTGTACGTCTGTACCGATATCTACTTTCTCTCATTTTTATCTTTCTCTTTTTATCTCCATCTTTTCGTTATCTTCTTTCAACTATTAGTACCATCTGTTTTTGTGTTGCACTTCAATTTCTGCTGGCCTGTTTTTTATTTTTATCTCTCTATATATCTGTATATTTTCATTTATTGTATCGACTATTTTCGCCAATTTTCGTCAAAATTCGTATTTTTCCGTCTATTATTTATTACTTCTACTCTCTCTATTGACTTCTACTGTCCTCTATTTTCGTCTTATGTCATCTATTATCGTCTATTGACGTCTAGTTTATTTTTGTCGTTTATTTTCGTTTATTTCCATCTATTGTCATTTACTTTTCTATATTTTCGTATATTACCGTCTACATACTTTTATTACGTGTAATATATTTAAATATATTGTCTTCTATTTTCGTCTGTTTTCCTCAAAATTCGTCTATTGTCATCTACTAACGTCTATATTTTCGTCTATTTCTGTCACTTTTAATTTATTTATGTACTATCGTAAATTTTTGCTCTTTTTTGCAAAAATTCGTCTATTATCGCCTATTGTAATCCATTATCGTCTACTTTCGATTACCACCGTCTGTTTTTATGTTTTAATATCATTCTCAACTCTTTTTCTTCGTCGTTTCCATAATCGTGTCTTATATATATATATGTATATATATATGTATCATTATTATTATCGTCATTTTCATTCGTATTTTCTTTCGCATTATACTTTCATTTATCAAAAATCACATCATATCATACTAGAAAATTATGGACCACTATATTAGTAAATTCTTCCGACAATTCTCACTCATTACTTTTCAATTCGTTCCATTCCGTTTTATCCCCTCAACACTAGTTTTCGCCAATTCCCGTTTATTTCCACCGATTTTCATCGATTTCCAGCTACTTCCTCCCAGCATCCTGAAACGAATAAGTTACTACTAGCCCATTATAACCTCTACTAAATCTATATAGAATTCCGTTATACGATTATTCAATAATATTCTCGACAAAAGATTCTAACCTATATGACTACGGTTTCGTCAATTATCGGCAACTGGAACTGTTCGAGGGCGTGTATATATACATATACGCGTATATATACGCGGTCGAGTTCCATTAATTTGAGAGGAAGTCGGTGACGTTCCATCGCCGACGTCAATGTGACTCTTTCGCCATCTTTTTCTCTCCGACGTTCCAGATTGATAGCAATCTGACCCTAATAATCGTTAATAGGATTCGTGTCCGCTGCTTGCTCACCGCGCGACGAGGTTAACGAAATATCGACTATATATACACGCACACTGACATACCGACACGAACTTCACCATCATCCTTTCAGATTTCAGCCGTCTAATATATATAAAAAAGTGTGTGTAATATATATATATATACGTATATTGTGACGTACACGCCCAACGCGCGCACATGTCCACATCGGGCGCATTTGAGCGAGAAGTATGCGCACGCGTATAAGAGTGCCAGTGTGTCAAACGACCGGCACATCGCGTATATATATATGTACATATATGCGTATACGTATGCACGTGCGTGGGCGTGTGCGCGCGCACACCTAAACTATTACATTCGACAGTATAAAGTCAAGAACGCTCCATTGGCGCCGTTTCAACGATTACGGAGAAATCACTTGTTTCAATTACACGGCAGAATTCGTTCGGTATATATATATATACGGACCTCGTGCCTTAATTTTCGTGTTATCAATTATATCATTCGCCGTCGTCTGTAAATTGTGGTAAACGATCGATTGTCATTTTTGCTCGAGAATTTTGATGTCAAAAGAATTTCTATCGTTGTCCTACTATACTATATATATAGTCCACTAATGTCATATATATGATACGTATACCTACACACACACACACAATATATATATATATATATGCGCGTGTTTGTGTATATTTATATATATTCTGTAAATATACACAAATATATACAGTAGGGCGCGCCAAAGATAACCGAGACAATCTTATTTACAGGGTATTCATTCTTACAGGGTATTTAAAAGAAACTGTTATACGCATATGACGTTCCCTCTCTTCGTTGAACAAAGATAAAGCTGTATAATTGTTCTAAAGGCGCGTCTGCGTTATTTAATTAAATTAATAAAATAGGCCTAGCCCAATTGTAATACCACCCACGCGCGCGCACATGCGTGAATATAACTGCGTATATGTTAGTAGGTACATAGTTTTATTGCATGCATATATATACAGAAATAGTCATTTATTGGCTATATAAATGTGTGGCAATGTGTGGCATATAGGCATAAATGCGATTTGATTACACAACTCAATATCGTCAGTTTTTAAGTACGAAAATTGCGAAATGTCGCTTTCTCAATGTTTATTGAAGCTCTGATCTACATGTCTTCCGTTCATCATTATAGTCACAGAAACTTGTATAATGTATGTACATGTAAAACCTAGGTTTTTTTAGACATTTTCTGAAATGAATACACTGATACATTGCTATATATATAACCAAAGCTGCATCATACGAGAATGCTGGAAAAACTTGAACTTTTATTTATTTATTTACATGATATCGAATCAGAATGGAGCAAAGTTTCCAAGTTTCAATGTATTCATTTTCTTTTCGATATTTTTGTTTTACGGCCAGTTCGTCACGGATTCCGTCAGTAATGATGCTTATTCTTATTTTATTCTCTCCAAGACTTTTTATAATTTTCATGAAATATTTTGTTTCTCCATTGTTTCGTGATTTTTAATGAAATTTTTTCGACACTTTCGATTCAAGTCAATCATGAAAAGAATTTTTTATTTTATTTAATAATATTTAAATGTTTACCATCCAGTTGGCAGTTTGAGGACAGACTTTGACGAGAAAAACATAGTAAAAGTAAATCTTGCCATGAATAATTGTATAATATTTTCGATCAAGATGAAAATCTATCTGCAATTTATCAATAACAAAAATCGGAGCAAACTTTTTTTTCCATATATTTACTTTCATTTTAATTTTGTAACTATAACAATACTATTATGTTAACTATTATTAAATAGAATTGTATTATTATATTTACTTTGCTTTTTATTTATAAGGTAAACGAAGAAATTGTACTTATCGTGTACGATTGGCGACTGACCCCTATATGTTTTATTTGCTTACTTTAAATTAAGCTTAGCGATCGTTTTGTCGTTGGTTTCATTTCATTCTCTTTTTATCGATTTCACGAAATCTCTATGCGGCACTATTTAATAATCTCAGCAAAGACGTTAAGACATATTTCGTATCAACAATAATAATTGAAAATAACTTATATATATATATATATACTTACACATATATATTGACACTAATTAAAAGCAAATGAGAGATTTCCCTTTAAGGACATTTTACAATTTACAATTTTCTATAAATGATTAAAGCGACGGTTCACCTATAATTCCATAATTTTTGTAAAATTTTCAGCAACATTTCGCATGCGACAAGAAACTTGAAAGTCGACATCTCGTCAATATATAGTTTTATATATAGCGTGACATAATGATAGTGTCATTACGCCGGTAATTATCGGAAAGATTTTTATCAATGTAGCCGCTGGTATATATATATGTATATATGCGAATCGTTAATGAGTAAATGTTGGATCGCGTAAAATAATTGAGGTCCGCGATTGTTTATATATATATACGCACCGAGATACGCGGTACTTTCCGCCAGCCTGATAAAATCGTCGCTTAGAAACGGCGATGGATCTGTGTTTGTGTGTCGACCAATCGCGAAGCACTAGTTCGCCGACGCGGCAATTACGTACTTTTATTAAACAAAAGGAGCGAACGAATAGTTTGTATAGGCGAGTATTTTTGGCCTCTTTTCTCGCGCGGCTCTCTCGTCTTATAACGCCATTCGATTCATTGCCGAAAGGAAGTTTCCCAAAAACTCAAGTTAGAATAATTATTTAATACGAGCTAATTAATATATATACAACATGTATATCAAAGCAGCAAGTATAGTTTAAATTTGTCTTTTGAACTAAATTCTTTTTGATGTAGACGATATATCTCTCATCTGTCTAAATATTACTACAATATTACTATAATTAAATATTTTGTCAGTAATAAAAATATGCCGTTTTCGACAAGTTGCCGGTGTGTTGTTGCCAAATTGAGGACTTGCATGCTGTTTTGCTATATCAGGGTAGCAACCAACCACTAATCAAATTATAAATATTTTACTCTATACATATACTATAAGCTAAAACGATATCGATTCAATTAGTAACAATACTCTATTATATATATATACTAAATTCCAAATATATAGTAGAAAAGTTGCCTACCACAATTAGTAGTTTAATATTGTTACAATAGTTGATATAGAGTTGTAACGATTTTATACGAATCCTTCGCAAATATCAACGAAATGTTTCTATGAAAACCATTCTTTTTTACCCAAGTTACTCTTTGAGGAAATTTTTACCTCTCGTATCTATAATATTACTATATATGGCAGCAGATTTCATCGAGTGATCGACGTTACGAGTTAACCGTTTATACATATATATATAAAATTTTGAATAATTGAATCGAAGATGCGAGCAATATATATAGTAATCCCCATAAAAGTAAATGGTCGAAAGTGCGAAATTTCGGTACACCCTCGAACGAGGACGCTTTATAGTAAATGTTTTCTTAAAAAAAGTCTTGGCTCGACCGGCCCACAAACACACATCCGTCGCGATTCCGAGAGACCATTATATATTAGGCCATCGGAAAACGTATACATAATACCGCCGCTGCCGTCTATATCAGGTGGATCGCATGCGTCGTCTTGTGACCAGCGGCCGTCGGAAATACGGCATTGCTTATATGAACTCATACACACACACAGATACACAAACGTGTATATATATGCATACGTATAAGAGTATAGCAACGCGAGTATATTCCCAGAGGCCGATTTGGCAAGTCGCGTTCTCGGGGACTGCAGCAGTTGCTGATATACTTATACATACATACACACATACATGTGTAGCACATCAGGCATGCTTATATATATATATATATGATGTATGCACACTTGATGAGTGTCGCGTAATTACGAGATTTCAGCGCGCGCCTTGTAGTTAGTTTTCACTTACTTCCTCGTTTTCACTGGCTACCGCTCGTTCCACTTTGGCTCGACTTACGCCCCCCCCCCCCCCCCCCCCCCCCCCCCCCCCCCCCCCCCCCCCCCTATACATATATACATACATCAACGTCTGCGTCGTCGTCTTGTTATGTACACACACACATACACACACACACACACACACTCCGAGACAGCTGAGATGTCGTTCCGGCGTAATGCGAGCGGTTTCGCATCGATTTTCTCATGATCTATTGTCCGACCGGCGTATTTTACAAAATACCCCTCCTCCCCCTCTCGCCGTCCCGCCAGTCCCCCCTACTCGCGTTTCAAAGTCACTTGAATAAAATATACATACGTATATATAATATATACGCTACACTGCGCTTATTTACGTTGATGTGAACACGTGGTCAGGGTTTGTGGGCGTAAAGTTGGTAACAAATTAATTATATTCCTTAAAAAAAAAAAAAGAGAAAAAAAATGATTTGTGTTGGATTTTTTATGTATTGTGGCGTATAATAGGCGTGAATTTGGTATTGTATTACAATTTAATAACAAAGTAAATAAACACATATCCTCAAGCTATTGTATATATATATATATATATAATTAATAGTAAATATTTATATTTATCGTGAGTAAACACAAAAATATTACGCGCATATGTAGTATGGTACTGTACATTGACGTATAAAATTAAAATTAGTTACAATCAGTTACTGCAACTAATTATAAGTAAAATATTTTCAATCAAAAGTGAACATTTTTTTAATTGAAGTAAAATTTAATAAGATGTTCACTTCAGGTATGAAAATATGTTTGTTACTAATTTAATTAGTCGAATTGAAATTATTTCGAAATAACGGAAAGTGTACAAACTTTTGACTAATCGAATATATGTATTTTGAAACTTGATTGAGTGGGATGTTTTGAGTTTTTTTGTTTTTTAAGATAAAAGTGGAATATTCAAGCTTCAGAATGAAATTTTCTTGACAGATTCAATATGATTTTAAACTTCAATTCGGTTTCAAGGAAAGACAACAGTAGGTGACAGACATGATAGAAACACATTTTTGTAAGTTTTGTAAGATAGAATTCCCAACTTAGCTTTGTGTCATCGAAGAGAATAAAGTTGAAACATATTCTTTTCGAACGTTTTTACTGACTGCTGCCTCAATAAACGGGCCATGAGAGAAAGGTAAAAAATAATTTCTTTTAAGCACATATAATTTCTATACATATTCTGCAGTAGAATGAATGAACATTTGTCCATTCATTGAAAAATTGTGTGTGTGTTTTTTTTTTAATTAATTGTAATGATTGATTCTATGATTCATTAGTGGCAAATAAAGTTTCGTCCGCTAATTTGTGATACTTTCAATTTTACTAATTTAAAAAAATAACTGATGTGTAAACAGTTACTTAACCCAAAAGAGAATAACTGTACGAATTTGAGTTGTGCAATTGATCAATTTTACAACATGAATTGAAAATGTTACAAATGTAATTAGTAAATTGTCAATTATCATTTTTTTTCACTACTTTTTTTTTGGACTTCGAATTTTGTTACTCAATTTTCTCCTAATTTTCGTTTGTTACCGTTCAAAATTAGAATTGAAAACAGAGTAGTTGAAACTCGTGACTAAAGTGAAAATTTCCTAATTAAATTTGTAACATTTTTATGAAAAATGGAGCAATTACTCTACTTGACCAATTTTTAAATTTTAACGGTATAATAATGCTGGGGAAATTAAGTAAAGGGGAATTACTCTCCGGTGTTCGCAAGAACGTTCCTTATTAAATGCGTACATATGGTTTACGAACCATGTCAATCGATCGGAAGTTCGTCGCAGACTGCCGATCTTTAGGGAAGAACCGAATTCTATACTTGTGATTCGGGAAACACCCGAGCAGAGTACAAAGTGAGTCGAAAACGCATATATTTCAATATTCACATTACTATATATAACGTCTTTTCTTTCCTAATCGAAGGAAATGTACAAAAAAAAATTATAAAAATTACCAACAATTAATAATATTTTACTTATCAGTAATTACATTTTTTCTAACTTGAACTATACGGAACTACATAAAACTAGATAAAGTTATTTCAATATAGAGAGAAAATTCATTCCACGAGGCCTATATATAAGCTATAAGTCTATTTTACTAAACGAAACGAACGTTTCTTTTTTTTGTTACATCAAAAAGTAAAATTTGCAACACTTAGTAAAATTTCAATTTCCAGTATAACGGAGTACAATAATTAAGAACGTCTCTACCCGTTTCAATTATCCGACGAATGTTTATAAACCGCGTTTATATTCGTATATATTCAAAGAGAAAGTTCTCGCCGGGTAAAGGAGGTAGGTGGTGGATATTTCCACACCGTTGTCCTACTATCAGAATTTGTACAAATTAAGATTTCGGGGCCGCTCCGATATATAAATATAGCATGCATGTAGATAGAAAGTGTCGCTATCGAACCGAGACCGTGTCGTCGCGACCTGCGGCGGTAAAACTGAGGTGACCCTCCTCCGCGTCGTCGAGCCGTTTCTTTCTGGCCGTCCTAAATATCGACGCGTCCCTATAGGCTCGCGGGATGAATGAAGGAGCGGGTGGCGTATATATATGCACGTGAATGGATCTCCTTGAAGGGAGCCCCTCTGCTGCGTTAAACATGCTCCTCGTATACATATATATATACACACACACACATATGTGTATATGTATGTGTATGTATGCGGCATGCACGAGTCGGGCTTATAGCTTGCGAGAGATTTTCCTTGTATATATATACGTATATATGAGCACTGCATGCAGGCTCGGCCATATAGCCAGGCGGTCAGGGCCGGCGAGCATCGTGTCTTGATCGCGCGGATCGAGTCGTCACGATTCTCACTCGGGCGAAAACCAGGTTGGGAAAAGCACCGATTCTCACAAACAATGCCTGAGAATGAATAAATAATTTCCCAAAGCCTAAGCACTTCCACGCTGATGCGACGATGTTACGGGAAATCCGGACAGATGTAAAAAAAAAAAGAAAAAAATGATATACTTCTTTAAATATGGATTTCCATTAGTGGAACACGATGTCGCTGAAAAGACAAAGTTATTTCGATTTTTTTCAATTGTTTTTTCCTGTAAATTTGTGTCTATTAGTTGTTGTTTTTCGACTGATGACGCACTTTTTACTTCTTTTATATTCATTGATGACGATAATTGTGCGTAATCGAATTACGTGACCTATATAATGTAAAGTGATTTAGGTCTTCGGATTCAAAACAACACTTATACTTAGGTCGCTGATTATATCATTGCGTGCGAGGGAGGCCGCGAGGTGGTAATGATTAGCTCGACATCTGTTAACCATTACGATAATACGCAGTTATCACCATTATCGACTTTCGTTAGCTTCGTACAAAACAAAAACAAAAAAAAAAAAACACACAAACAAAAACTAATTAAGACGTCAGAATGTCAATAGATATTTGAATAACTCGAGGGAATTGTGGTGCTGAACCTATTTGAAACGCTTCAAATGAATTACCGTAAATTAAAATCTCGCTTTACTCGATTTTCTGGGTTAAAACGTTTCATTCGATCGTCATAACGAGTTCAAGTACTAAAATGTCACGGGAGTAATCGTTAATCCTGGAGCATTTTTTTTTTAAATTAAAATTAGTAAAAAATCCTTGAATTAACTAATATCGTTAATTATCTTAATTAGTAACATTTCATACACGATTATCAGTATTAACAATTTTTATAAATATTTTTTTTTTCAATTCACATTTAAAAGGTAAAACGTTAATAATCGTAAATAAAAACGTAAATGTATCAGACAATACATATATATATATATATGTATGTATTATACGCACAAATATACATGTCACGAAACTATACATTTATTTATCAACTTACGTGTGTGGGAGTGATAAAGAAAAAAGAAAATAAAAAAAATACTTCATCAACAATTTCTAAAATAAATCATTGATAATTCCGTAACGCTGAATTTTACGATTGGCAGCGTACTTGAAATACTTCAAGAAAAAAATTAACACGCTTTCCACGTGGCATGGTTTCATTGCAAAAATATTTTACGACGAGTTAACGGAAGATATCTCGTGGCCATGACATTATCTCAAAATATTTTATGCGTTAGACACTATTCTCACACGTTTAAGTGCGATTTCTGCAGCGCGCAGTGTGTTCGGTATTGTCTTTCCTCCCCTCTCTCTCTCTCTCTATCTCTCTTTTTTTTTAACGATGCTTTGTAAATTGGCGTTTTATAAATCGCATTCATTATATATGATGCTCTATTGCGAGAATTAGCAATCCCGGGAAAAATGGATTCAGATATAGTTATATCTGAATCATATATGGTTATATCTGGATCATATATGGTTATATCTGGATCATATATGGTTATATCTGGATCAT
>JAPYZR010001860.1:0-19675 GCA_030522945.1 Trichopria nigra
AAAAAACGAAAAAAAAAAAAAAAAAAAAAAAGAAAAAAAAAAAAAAAAAAAAAAAAAAAAAAAAAAGGTTTTCGAATATATATATGATTTACACGGGTTTCTGTTACACACATATATATATATATATACACGTCTCTTCCAACAAACCGCCATTAATTCGGAGACCCGCCGGACCATTGTTGAAAAAGCATCAGGACCGCGGAGAGAACTCGAGACGCTTCATATATATATATGCATATGATGTCCACAATCATATACCAATCACACCAATGCCGATGACTTATGCACCGTCCTTATGAAATACACATATACATAACACGATACGTATATATATATATATATGTGCGTATTGCATATGTATATCGCATAATATCGCGCCCCCCCCCCCACCCCCCCCCCCCCCCCACGACCCCCCCACCACCTTCCTCCCTTATTCCAATTTATACTCCCTTCCCTTATACAATATCCTTTGTTAGGCGAGTATAGGTTGTTAGGCAGACGTGTATTTTAACGAATCGACTCTGCGGATTTTATGTGCGCTGACGCGAAGAGGTGTGATAATACGGACGAATTTTTTTCAAAAAAAAAAAAATATATTTTTCAAATGTTACGCATCTGGCGGGATTCGTCGAAAAGGCGGTGATGATTTTTAACCCTTTCTTTTTCTTGAAAGTGCGAAACCGGTGAGGAGTTTTTAGCGATATACATATTTGAAAAGACGCCAAGGATTTGCAGTGTATATTATTTTCAGCGCACTCAATACCGACCCGAGCCGGTTCCCGGATTTGCAGGTTAAATTGCCTTTTTGAAGTTTTTATTGCTCCTATACGTCAAACTTTGCACTTTTTCCCAATGCGTTTGCATGACTTATAACATGTATATGTTTTACTTTTTATATTGCATACTTCTGTCGTATAGGATCGGAATCAATGTCGGCGATTGAAATTTGGAAATAATGACGGATCCCGAGCTCTGTCGGCTGTGCGCCGAAAGCAAGGCTAATATCATTCGAATATACGACACCGAAGGACAGAAATTAGCCATCGATTCGAAAATTACTAAATGTTTACATTTCCAGGTATGCTCCATTTTTGTACACATTTATATTCCGCTAAGCTGTCAAATTTACAAACAATAAGTAACAAACAAAAACAAATCACTTTGATATAGGTATTAGTAACCGATGATCTGCCATTGTCGGTGTGCATCGATTGTTACTTCCTGCTGAATCAGTACAGCGAATTTTATGAAAAAACTAACCATGCTCAAGTTTTACTAAGGCGTATGCTGGATGATTTAAAGATCAATCCTATACCCGATGTATCTCCTTCTATTGAGCCTAATATAAATTATATTGAAAAGTCGGAAGATTTTCCCAAGGATGAAGAATATATGTGTAATTCGGTCAATGGTATAGGAGATCCTTACTTTGAAGAGGATCAAGCCAATTCTACGATGAAATCACAAGAGAACATTGAAACCGAAGAGGGAGAAAAACCAAGCAAGTGTAGAAATGAACCGAAAAAATGTAGTTCGAAACCATCTACTAGGAGAAGAACAAAAAAGAAGAATCAGATGCAAAGATCGGATGATAGTGAAATGCAGGATGGGACATCTGACGACTTGGAAGAGGGACGAAGTAATGATGCTGAACTTAAATCAAACGTGAAGATACCCGAAAATTATATGACAGGGTCCGAGTCAGATTTGGAAATTATTGAGAAACGCAATTTATCGGAGCCTACGAAATCTGGACGCAAAAAAGGAGATACTTTGGACAGGTACCCTTGGCTTTGCACGGATTGCAATGACAAACTGCCTAGTTTAGAATCTTTAGAATTTCATCACCAGACGGTTCACAATCAAAGGGCCAAGTACATGTGTGTTCAGTGCTGTAAAGTTTACGAAAAGTATTATGGTTTTCTGACACATGTCAAGAGGCACAGAATGAAAGCGAAATTTAAGTACGTAATGGAATGATTAATTATTTAAGATAGGCATCAATCATTTTCATAATGTCATATATTTGTATTAATTTCACATATATTCATTAATTATATTCGTCTAATTTTTTGGTTCCATTATTTTTATTTCTATCTCTTTTGTCACAGTTGCGAAGACTGCGGTAAGTCGTTCGTTCACAAAAAAGTTATGGAAACCCACAAGGCCATCCATAGCGAAGAAAGACCACACATTTGTACGACTTGTGGGAAAGCATTCAGGCAACAAAGCGCTTTATACATTCATAGTCGTTGCCATTTACCAGAAACGATGAAAAATAGATTTCCTTGTGATCAATGTAATAAAAGGTAAATCAAGTATGTCTTATGTCAACAGCTTTTTGTAGATAATATGTGACAAAAGATACGATTTCTTCGCAGATTTTCAACTAAGCCAAATTTAGTAACGCATAAACGCATACACTCTGGTGTAAGGAATTTTACGTGCGATCAATGCGGTAAAAGCTTTATACAAAAGGGAAATCTAGAGGCTCACTTTTTAACACATTCCGTCGACAAACCTTATACTTGTACACAATGTCCTAAAGCGTAAGTATTAAATATACATATAATTACCAATCACTTTAATATTACAATCTCGCAATACTTTAATGTTAATTATACATCACTCTTTCAGTTTTAAGACGCTATTACAATTGAAGAAGCACGAGACAGTTCATACCGGCGCTAAGCCTCATCAATGTGCGGTATGTGGACGCACATTTAGGGAAAAGGGAACATTGCGGGAACATCACAGAATACACACTGGTGCCATGCCATTTACTTGCGAATTCTGCGGGAAGAACTTTCGTTTCAAAGGGATTTTAACTGTACGATTAATACATTAATACATTTCTCTTTCAGAATGTAGTACAGTAATATACAGTAATAAATATTTTTATTACGATAATTTTCAGACTCACAGACGACAACATACTGGCGAAAGACCTTACAGTTGCCTCTCCTGTCAACATTACTTCACTAATTGGCCAAATTACAATAAGCACATGAAACGACGACACGGGATCAACACGTCTCAAAAAAAGAATCTTCAAATGAACAAAGAACCTGTTGACCAGCAACCGATTCAAGAACCATTAAATCACCAGGAAAATCAAAATTCCTTGCCTTCGCATGGAACTCCATCGTCTGTTCAAGTAAGTGTGCGAAGCGAGTCGTTGACAATTTTCGTTTCAAAATGCCACAATACGTAAAAACTTGTCAAAAATAAAAATGCTTTATAGGTAATAGAAACGGTGCCTCACAGTTCGTCTCCGCATCAATCGCAGTCCATCATTGTACAAGCGGTTCCAACTACCACTGCAACTACGACCATAGAAACTTTTGCCAAACCTGAAGTTCAAGGGACCATTGTGAGTCAAGATACGGTATATCAAGAAAGAAATCCCACCGCATACTTCAATACCGTTCCATCTACGATGCAGACTTTTTTACCTTCGAATCTACCCTACAATTTCTATAATCTTACCAACGTTAACGAAAATGACTTGATACAACGCAGATAAAACGCTCGCGGACTCGTTAAAAATGGCTCTTCGACCACGCAGAATTTTCCAGTGCAATATCGTTCGTTGGGAAAACTAGGCAGTGCCGTTTAATTCTTTACTACAAATATAATGAAGACAATTTTCTATGTAAATTCTACACAGAATTTATACATAAATAGGCTTTTGACAAACGTCAGCTGGTATAGGTCGAAGCAAGAGTACGAGATCTTTTTTGATAGTGTCACCTAATCATAATACGTCCAGTTATCCAAAAAGCTATCAAAGTAATTAAATCCCTACGGTGCAGTTAAAACGGACGTTTACAATTGCCTCTAGAGTGTAATGTCGAAAGAAGTTTGTTTTTTATTGACTAAGATTTCTAAGTAAAGACTGATAGATAGATTTTATACTGTAGCAAAAACAGTGCTATTACTTTTCAGTTTTATATTTTTTTTTTTAATACTGAACATTTTTTTTATAGGCTATGAATTGAACCTTGAAAAGATCACAAGCATCGCTATATTATATATTTTATGTTATATAGTCTGATGAAAAATGCTTATTTTGTGCCTCGCGACAGGAAATGCTGGCAACTACATTATGTACAAGCATATGTATGATTTATACAATACATGCCAGTCGCTAACCATAACCAGTGCAATCAATTGACCGCTATATTATAACAAGACTGTTTATTACATTTTGTATGTTACAATGAAGAAGACTTATAAAAATAAATACGAAACATCAGTTATATTATCATTACTCATACGAAAACTTTCATTTTCAATCGTACGAATCTCTTAATAACAATGAGCAGATTCCGCACATTAATTTGTCGAATGGTTAAAATACTGTACGTCGTGCTTTTGTACCTAAAATAGTCTTCGACTGTCGGATTCGCAATTTTACGCTTCAGTCGCCTGAAATTAATAGTCTGTTTTAAAAACTGTGCCGGATTGCAAAAAATGCGAACCTTAGACAAAAGATCCTGCGGAAACAGTTATTAATTTGTGCAAACTAACTTACCGCTTCATCTTCTTCCACCTCATCATTTTCATCGTCGAGTTCGAGATCTTCAACTTCGATACGTTTCCAAATATTTTGAGAAGAGGCGGGATCAATGTCGCTCTCTTGAGCTTCGGAGCGAAAGAGCTTACCGAGATCCACCATCGAATAGGCATTGCACTTTAATTGTTTTTCTATGAATTCTCTTATAGTGTCGTATGTCGCTTTCAAGTACGATTCTTTCGTATCTGAAATAAAAATTTATTTTTACGACTGCTTCATGCCTGGCAGAATTTTCATAAAAGAAAATGAGCAATGCTTACTTTTAAAACTCGGTTGGTTCAGGTTGAACATGTGAAGATAGTAACTAAGTTGATTGTACAGCTTCGTTTCGCTGTTCTGAAAATTCAAAGTGACAAAATGTACAATGATGAATACCCTATGACATCGATGTAAAATTTCTCAAGAAGGAAGTTTACTTACAATTCTATGTACATTGCCGTCTTTGCAAACATAACACTTTGGAAACGTTCCAAAGGTGTTCAGCGTTATCCTTCTCATTTTCCTCGAGCATATCGGGTTTTCACACTCAACCTGCCCGTAATAATATTCGCCGACGAATTTCCTAATATTCCGTTGAATTTGATTCATAATCGCATAACCGTACCTCCAAGGCTGAAAATCACATTCGACATTCGGACACTTGGACAGCGCCAGCTGGGGACCTGTCGGCTGTTACGAATGGAATTTTCTTAATTTAGTAACGAGAAAATGGTTCGTTCCTATTCTTTACTTTTTCTGGTACTTACGAAGTTGGCCATAACATCTTTAATTTCGATCTCAGTTCCGCACTTATCGTTTCTGCACTTGAACTTCAGGGTTTCGCAGTTCTCAAATCGATTTTCATTGATTGCCAGCGGCACTTGACCCTCCTCCCGTTCTTGTATCGTTCTCTTTGGTTTATATAAATCTTCCAATCCTATGATGTACATTTATATAAATATTGATTTCCTTTCGATTTTGAAATTTTATTATTCTTTAATACGTTTATTAATTAATTCGGAACTTTTGTAAAAGCGTTGATTTCTTACCTAAAGATTTTGCTAACAGAACATCATCGATGCCATCGATTGGGCCACATAATCGAAGTATTACTGGAAATATTTGACTTAAAAGATAGTAGTTGACGTCTACCTTTAAAGAGTCGCCTTTCTTGAACTCGACGATATGATACGCTCGTTCCGTTGCAGATTTTTCATGCGATCCGTCCTAAAATTTGAATAAATATTCATTTTTTGTAAATTATTATTCGCAATTTTATCTCGTATATGGTACTTTTAAATATCTCAGTCCTAATGCATTTTTTTTTTTTTTTTATCTTAGAAATTGATGATTGATCGGTTAACAAACTTCATTGACTCACTTCGCAAATAATGTAGGGTATCGTATCACCAGCCTTCCACATTCGACCACCTTGACCGTTTAGTCTTAATGCCACCGAAACGTGTGCCTGCTTCTTGTCCGGATAATCGTTTGGATTTTTTGACAACTGCTTCGTAATAACGAGAGACGAGAGTGGCACCTCACCTTCCCGAATCTTCTTGGCCACAGAGTTAAGTAACTCGAAAACCTTTTCTAAACGTGTATCGCTCGGTTGATCGCTCAACAATTGATCAAGGATTTGCCTGCCATCGCATACAAATTTTTATGTTAATAATTCAATGGTAATAACTATTATTTGAGATCGGAGAAAGAAAACAAAAACCATACGCACTTTCCTGTTTCACAGGCCAGATGGCACCAATCGCGTCGAACAATGTCTAAACCCTTGTCTTCGCGTGTCATTTGGATCTGTCCGTTTGGCAATTTTGTCATTGTCACTGACGCATACTTCTTTTTGTTCAACAACAACAGGAACCTAAACACTCCGTCGATGTCTAATTCTACTTTATTGTACAATTTGTTCACTTTCTGTTTGATTTCCCTTCCAACCGTGAAGACCTGCTCGTAATCCAAAATATTAGTATTTATCATGATGGAATCCGTGTCACCATAAATTACTTCGTAGTTCTCCTTCTCCACCAGGGATTTTGTGTTTTGCAAAATTTCTCGCCCTTTGGCTGTGAATTTACATCAAAGTTTTAATGAAATACGAAAACTTAACGAAACATCCAAAATTTTTTATACGGTCTAGAGATAAACGAAACTGACAAGAGATATCGCTGTCTTACCTGTTACTAAAGCCGCAAGCCCTTTCGCGTAAAATCGACAATGCTTAGCTCCGAGGCAACCGTACATCGAATTCGCTGTAAGCTTCAGAGCCATTTGTCGAATGTTGTATTGCATTTTCAACTCAGGAGACAGATTCGGTGCCTTCAGTAGTTTCTTTACTTCGCCTCGACTCTCCACTAATTTGCGAATTTCAGTCGGTACCACTCCTGGTTCCAAGTTTCCCTCGGGAATTTCCAGATCCTGCGATAAAGCGGAAAAATATAATAATTTATTTCGTTACTTTTGCTTCCTTTCCGTTTGTTTGAAAAAATTTATTTGATTTTGTCTCAAAGAATTGAACCATTCTTTTTGCAGTCAAATTTACTGACCGTGGCATTTTCGTACGCTGCACCGGGGACCGTTGTGAAGCACAGATTATATTCTTGAATGATACTAGGATACAGAGAATTGAAATCCATCAGAAGAATCAGTTTATCGTAGAAACCTTTTTTCGGATCGAGAACTAAACCACCCAAATACGCCGGTTTCTTCTTTGAACCACCTGCCGGGAATCAAATATTTTTGTTATATCATTCTGAATTGTACGTACGATGGCACGCATAACTAACTACGACAATTACCTTCATTTCCGTCTTTCTTATTGCGCTTATCCGGCGTAATGTATCCTTTCTTGTGAAAAGCATGTAACAAGAGATATTCATTTCTTTCGGCGCGACCTGCCGATAAAGTCCTCGAGAACGTGTTACCTGCGATCCTAGTGATTTGCAAAGCAAGCGGTAAAATATTCAATTCCACTACGATTCCTATAATATAAGATGCGTCCACCATCGTTGAGGTTATCAAGTTCACCAATTTGTCGCTCGACGAATAAAACTTTTCACCGTCTTCCGGTTTCACTTCTTTACATTCGTATTCCTTCTTTCCTAGGACCTGCAATATTATAATTATGACATGTGGTATAATGTAAATACAAAAAATTGAAGTAAAATTAAAAACAATTACGAGTACGTAAAATTACATACCGCGACACAGAGAGTTGTCAGATCGTAACTTCTGACTTTCAAGTTCAGTTCTTTAGCAGAAGTTTGAATGTCACAAATAGGCCTGCCGCAGAACACCTGTCCCAAGTTTAGTTTACCCTGAAGCATCGAATAAGAGGATTTAATAAGAATAAGAGAATTTTTTATTAAATAAGCACAAATAAACAAGGTTACACAAATTTACATGCCTTGAAATACGGAGGTGTTAGGCGTTTTAATTTCCCTACTCGACTCCAGTTTTGAATCTTTAGGGTGAATATTCTGCTCATCAACACGTCCAGTTGAAATCCACAGTCGTATCCTACTATGACGTCCGGATCGTAAAGTTGTAGAATATTAAGGAGTTCCTGAAGTAAATCGAGTTCTGTTTCGCATCGCTTAACTTCGGTCTGGGTAATTTTTGAAAGCGCATCTCTCGCGTGAATGGGCCATGCGGTATTCTTTGGATGACTCACGACTGCACGTATATTGGAAGTAATATTAAACTCGTAGGAGTATGTGGATAATAAATCGTTTATAATTTTATTCAAACTGATGTTACTCACTGCAGAAATGTTGATCGAATGGAGGTTTCGGCGGCGCCTTATCAATCTGATACTTGCGATGAAGTAAAATGCCCACCATTACTACCTCGTTCTTTTGCAGTTTGGTATCCAAGGCTACTTGGACATTTAATGTTGCAATAACCATTGGAGGTATAGTGGACAAGACACTCGGGTCACTGCATACAGAGATGTTTTCCATTTTGTTACAGTTTACCTATTTACGATTAGGACAAAGTAGAGTTTGTAAACTTATATTACTTATTTAAATAATTAAGGTCAATATTAATAACTGTAATATAAAGTTATGTGATTTTCTTACTTGAATCTTACTCCATCCAAATGAACTTCCTGCAGGCGATGGAAGCTTAATGTCTAACCAACACGGACCTCTGATGTCCCTTTCTATTAGCAGCATTTCAAGAGGGTTAACTGTGCTACCGAAGACACCTTCGATCGTTCGCCCGGTAAAGTTGGCATCTATCGCTGGATCGTTCGCAGAATATCTGACTTCAAGGTACTCGGAGGCCTTCGGCACACCTTCTCGGTCGAAGGCATAATTTTTATTTACTTCTGCACAACGGAATTCCCTTATGCCGAGTTTTGTCGCATGCTCGTTAAATTCTTGGTACACGTTTCCAAGAGAGTTGGATTCTTTTGAGTCCCCATTTTCCGAGTTTGATTGCACCTAGTTGATTACGTTAAAAATGTGAATCGTATAAAAACAAATAAAAAGAAATTTAAAAAGAAAGGAAAATATGTCTTTAACTTAGTCTAGTTTATAAGAAAAGCCGACTTACGTATTCTCTAGGCAGAAGATAAATTCTCCTAGGAATATTTTTAACTGCAACGGAACACGATACATATGTCTTTGATGAATCGATGTAAACTTTACCAAATAAATGAACGACTCCCGGTTGTTTGTAAGGATCTTCGAATGCATCCCACCAAAAGAATCTAAAAATGTTATTGCCGGACGCATCTGTCACTGTGGGCATTGGCAATGTCTTTTCAGAAATGGGAGTTTGATCAGCTGCAGCAGGAGTGCTGCCAAAATCTTCATCCCACACTTGATTGAATAAATCATCATTTGCTGTTTCAATATCAGCCTCTTTCCACATTTTTGATTTATCAATCACTGGGGGTGCTGTACTGGCAGTATTCAAAGTTGTATTGCTGTTAGGTTTCGAATCCATTTCTGTGTTTTCGAAATCAAAGTCTGAAATCTAAATATTTCAAGAAAGAAAATAAATTTACCATCTTTTTATTGATTTTACGTCGATATGAAATATTCTAAAAACGTCTGAACTTACATCTCCAATAAATTTGGTGAGATCTTGTTCCGAATCTTCAATAATTTGACTCGACATTTCACTCATCATTGACACCTCTTGGCTTTCTACAGTTTCAATTACAAAATTATCATCGTCCATTTTTGTTTCAAATAAGGTTTTTGAAACAGTAGTATTTTTTGATTTTATCGGTTTACTGCAGATATTGTCGTCATCAATAGACATTTCTATTTCTTCAATTTTTTTATGTTCAATAACGGGTCTTTCTTCCTGTTTTTTATTTTCATTTACAAGACTCTCCAATAATTTCTCTTCAGCTTTGGCTTCAGAAAATTTTGAATTTTCGCTATTATAAATAAGAATGCAATTAATATTGTATCATAATTTATTGAGCGCGATAAAATGACTATATTTTAATTACTTGACAGGTGTCCTTGGAGTCTTGAGAAATTTATTTTTAATCCGGGTGTTTTGTTTTGGTGTATCCTTTTCATTTTTTAACTCTGACATTAATTTTCCTAAGATGTCTTCATCACTCACCTTTTCTTCTACTTTCTTTTTACTAGACATGTTCAAGAACATACTTCTTATATTTCCCTTACTACTTTCTGGCTCTCTTTTCCTTTTTCTCGGTCCCTTCAATTCTTCTTTCGCCGCTTTTTTAACGCTGTCAATGTCAAGATCATCATCAAAGATTTCTCTGCCATCTTCGACGTATCCAGATTCACCACCTGAGATAAACCGGATTATTTAGTAGTTGAAAACATGTTACGATCTACAGTAAATAAAGTACATTGTCCCGTTAGATATAAACGTTGTTGTATTACCATCGTCGACGATCCAGTCGTCGATTTGTCTCTCCAGTACAGTTTTGCCGTAACTTTGTTCATCGACTTCATCGTACACGTTCTCCATTTCGTCAACTTCATACTTATGTTTACTTCCTTTCAACTGCTTCAATTTCTCCAGAGCGGACAAACGTCCTGTTTTGTCAATCTTTTGACGCTTCACACGAGAGGCTGGTTAAACACAATAAAGAACAGAAAATATCAACAAGTCGAACGGTGGATGAAAGAAAATTTTACATTTTTCTATAGTCGAATACTTCAGAAAATGCCGCAATAAGATTTTCTAAATGATTTTGTTTACAAATCTGCCGGCCATATCAACAGTAATTTAAGTAAACATTTCTCACCTCGCGTTTCCTCCATTTTTCTCTCTAAATGTGAAGTAGAAACGATTGAGATGTTTGGACAGTTTGGACAGTTTTTTTCGTATTCCTAATTACAAGTTGTTAAAAAATAAAACGTTGTGTGTATATGTACAATGTTTCGTGTTCAATGTTATGAGTGGTTAAGGAAGACTCTTTGGCGGGAGAAAATTCGATCTATCGAAACTTTGAAATCGAGATTTGCGTGCACTCATGTGTGCATATATGTATATATCCGCACACAGTGTACACATATGTATGTCGTCACTGATTCGTCATAAAAAAGGAACAGCTTTTCAGTAATAGTAATTTTTTCCGCTAGCAATATGGCCGCCAGTAATTTTACTGAGAATTATGTATACGCATTCGCATATAAAAAATCAATTTATGTAATTAATTAATTCGCAACATTTCTAGTCCTTATCGCTGTCGAATTGAATTTATATTTACAGAAATATACGCTACGTATGCATACATAACGTATTCATTATGTACTATTCACGCACACCACCACGAATACTGCAAGCATGGCGGCGTTCTTACCGGCTTCAATTTTTTTTGAACATCCCTATATCCAATATTGTATAGAGATAAGTATAGAGAGAAAATCCACATTTTTTGCATAATATTACTGCACATGTACTGATATGACTTTTCTGTTGTAGCCCTGTAGCATAATAGTAAAAAGTGGCGCTCGCTATCTTTCGGGATCCCGATCATATGGTAAGGGTAGTCTCATCTCTCATTATTATTGACTCATTTTAAAGTGTTGTTGAACGAGTGAAGGATCGAATTACGTGCAGAGATTATAGAAAAGGTAAGCAAAATTATAAACGAATTAACGGATTTTTGATAGGATCGAAATTAGAATCGGTAACGACGCGGGCTTTCTGTTGACTTTATTCTATATACGCACACACATAAAGATCCGTGCATTATTATCATTATTTATGTGTATGCCCCACACGAATCAGGAACTAATTAGTATATAGTGAACGACCTACGGACAGATATATATAAGATAACGAATCAAGGTACGTCATTTTGAATGCGATTAGAATGTCTCCCACTCATAACAATTTCCTCGTTCATGCATGGGCTAGAAAGAAATTCGTCACTGTTTAAAATAAATAAGACATTGTTGATGTCAGTATACAGAGTGGTACAGAGTTACTTTTAGGTGCATGTTAAAGGTTATCAATCGTTCGTCAGGTTCCCAATATGTGGTCGTAAGTTAATGATCCTCTGTAACTTTTAATATATTTATATCTCTAAAATTTTATCGGTTATCCATGTTTTGTTTCTTTCTATCGTGTAATGATCTATTCGAGTAAGCGGAGCAGATGCGTTCTTGATCATCCATTGATTCTATTTTCAATGTTTTCTTCACATTTATGCAAATGAGATAGCATTATACGTGTATGTTTGCGCATTGTCTTTTACGAGGACTATTTATTTTTTTTGTCAGGTGGCTTTTACGAAGTCTTCACCCCTATGAGGATAGCCTTTTTAAATTTAGCATGGAAAATGTTAAGGAAAAATGAAACGTGCAAATTTATGTAAAATTACTTGTAAAAGACAATGTGAAAACGTGTGTATATATACACATATATAGATTAAACTACTATTTCAGAGTATTTAATTCTAAGGCTTGATTAAAAATTTCCGTTTGTCGTCTAAACAATATTCTTGACTCGTATTATCCATAGAGATATGATTACTACAAATAAATTATCCTAAGGGATAAAGTCAGTGAATTATACTATTTTGCATTATTGTATTTTTCAGCTACAAGCCTACAATGTCAAAGTCTCACAGTCCAACCCGCTTCAATGGCGAAGCAGACAGCTTCTTCGATCCAAATTTTACACTGGACATTAATCAAAAAATGAGGGTCCCTAAGAGTATACGGGTCTGTGGAGATTACAATGAGCAAGATGTCGTTAACATGAATGGAAATGGCTGGAGTAATAGGGTTTCAGAAAAACTAGAAATGAATGTCCCAGATCGAATTCTTCTTGTAGGCAAGTAAAACATTAGCTTTTTAATTTCTATCCCTTTTTATTTGTTAGGCCATTATAATTGCCTGTTTATATGCATTGAAATCATAGATAATTTTGTGTATTAACTTAAGGTAGAGCTGAAATAGAACAGTTCCCCTCAAAAAGAGAAAAGTACAAATTAAACATTATTTATTTATTTATTTAATGGATCAACGGCTTTTTAAAAGCCTTTTACAAAGAATTAACAATAATAATAATAATGGCACGTTCTTAAAGAACAAGATAACGTGTATAAAATATAAATCTATATATCAAACAAAACAAAAATATCGGAATGAATCCTTGGTGTAAATTATTGAAATATTTTTTTTTATTTTGGCTTCGGAAGGGTAATTCTATATTACATATACAATATCTAAAAAATTTTGGTGAATTAGTTTTAAATTGAATGAGAACTTCCAGAAATAAATTATTTTTGCCACAGATAAGGAAAAATAATCAGTAACTGCTCTATATTAGACTGCAATAGTGTTTACAATGGCAAATTAATGATCTCCCTTGGATAAATTGCTATATTATATATCTATATTATATATATCGATGAACCTTATAAATATATCATATCATATCAAATAACTTAGTGAAATAAAATATTTTGTTCTTTTGATACCTTTTGGTCTAGCCATTTGTAAATTTATAAATTTCTGCTATTATGTAATATACTATATAGATATATGAAGTCGTAATATAAAGAATCTAAATCTAGCCTTATTAAAAGTGAACCTGGTTAACATAAGGGAGTTCTTCATTGTTACGATAATGTCAGTTGAAATATCAGTTGTGTTTTTAAACTTACTCAAATTTTAAAGTAGTATTGTTTTTTTAACTCCAATTATATTTGTTCCTGGACAATTTCAAGTGATTTTAAACTGTGGCTTGTCATTGCTCCTTTGTTTCAATGTGGGCTTCCCCTATGTTCACTTTCTTCACACTCCTTACCCCGCGAATTCAGAAATATACACATGGTTTGATTAACAAAGTTATGGGATGTGTCAGTACTCGCGAAGACCCATTTGCTTCGTTAATTGCAACAGGTGAATGTGTAAGAATTGGACATAACTAAACCCATGATGAAACAATAGAGTCATCCTAACCACCAATGTGTAACTTTTGAATTGTATATACATGAAAAATATCTGCATAAAATTCAAGTGTTTATGAATTCTATATTCTATATAGCATGTACTACGTAACCTATAAAATTATGGAAATAATGTGAGTGCATTCATTTCTAGCACAATTTAAGATTGAAATTCATAACATTATTTATATTGTAAGAAATGACGTTGAACTCCAACCTAAATTATAAATAAAATAGTTACAGCTCTTTTAATTCAACGTGGGTTTCAAGTATACACATTTGGTATGTTTGCAGTTGCGTGCGAGTCTTAGACCTTCGATCGAACATGACATAATCTGTTAAAGCTTGACTTGGATGACTCGTTTAAATTCTTAATTTGTCAAATTTGTTAATTTTTCAACATTTTGGTTGCAGGACAAGACCAACATGTGGGGACAAAAGCACCACCCCGCGAAATGTCTCTGGAGAAAGCAGTGATGTCTACTGAACCTGGTATGATACGAGTACAGACACCTCCCCGAATTTTGACACTAGACGATCACTATTTTCCAGCCGTAGACGAAGATGAGCCAAGAGGATTTCATCACACTTTCAATGATTCAATGGATATTGATTTGTTAGGTTCGAACAAAACACACGACAGTACAGCCTTAGAGTTACGCAATATGAAACACATAAGGTATTAATTTGAACTTTATACAGATTTTGTACAATCTTAAGAGTACTAATTGAATTTAAAAAATGAAAGGTTTGTTTTCAAAGTTTAATAAGTTTCTTCAATTTCAGAGAACCGACACCCACGTTTGGAGCTCTGGATGTCACCTTGCCTCCTGGAGAAGAATTGCAGCATTTACGACGTCAAGTAGGAAAATTGACCCGTCGCGTAATGGCGGTTGAATCGGAAGCACAACAGAGTCAGAATCGGATTAAAATCATATATGTTATGACTGTAGTGTACTTTTGCTTGAAAGCTATTTCCTGGTTTGGAAGGAATTAAGCTAGCAACGGCTCTCGAGGCGAATTACTCGATTTGACTATGAGTCATCCATGGTTGGTCCATCTGCAGGAAGCTCAATAGCTCTCAAGGAAATAGGTACCAAAGAATCAATTTGCAGAATCATTAAATTACGAGGCAGCAAAGAACGCATCCAACACAAGTTCAAGAGTTTCCAATCGTTCAGAATTACGAAGAAATCGCACAAATAATTCTGCAGGAAACAACGTTTGGTCCGATCTTGAAATTGCACTGGGTTAGCAGTCTAGTTGCAACCGTAAATTTCGAACATAAACCGATGAATTTATAAATGTAATTTTTTTTTGAAACTTAATATAGGAAAGCTGCTCGAGATTTTTATTAACATATTTGCGATACTTTCGAATGTTATACATCTATTATTGGGAATATTATGTCTTAACTACACTGATTACAATATATCGGTAGTAATGCAAGTAAAAGTAAATAGCAAACGCCCTTGCATCATAAAAGCTGATGCAAAATTGCTCGTGTTATATTTGAAAATATCGGTGGGACTGCGGATGTAATCTTGTTTTATTAGATATTTTCCATCCTCGATTAGTCGCTTGGAATCGTTAGTTACATATATAATCTATAAGAATTAAAACCATCTGTACGTTTTGTTCGAACGATATTGACATCGTAACTTGTACAGACAATTTACGTATAGCATGGATTTTAATACAACACTCGACTTTGTCGAATCAACATTCGGAACGTATACCCGTTTTTTGCGGCAGTAACATGTACGATTTACATATACATAATGTGACATATTTGTTGAGGAAATAAAAGAAAGTGTAACAAAATAACAATTGTTTTGTTTTTAATGATTGTAATTATATGAATGAAGTAATACAGTGAATTAACAAGTGGAGTTACGAGTATTTCTCATTAGACATATCATATATGAATCTGTATAATTTATCATTTACTACATTGAAATTAGACGTTTGATAAAATGTGACGTCATTTGAGATTCAATTTCCAAAGCAAGACCAAATTTGGGTATTAAAATTATTCATAGTTTTGATGTATAAAATATACTTTTATTTTTAATAATTTATATACAAATGTATTAATTTTTATACATTTTCAACTAAAAAACACACATTGCACTTATGACAAATGTGTTACAAAACACACATTGCACTCATTACAAATGTGTATTACAAAACACACATTGCACTTATTGCAAATGCGGATTAGAAAGGTGAATTGCACATATGCCACATTTACGAGTATTTACAGAACTTAAAAAAATTGTTCTACACGAATGATCGGGTTGCTTCACTCCTTATTTCTTCTAGCTACAGTAATTCTCTTTGAGTACAGGTTGTATTCTTGAATTATAATGTTGCCTTGCACTAGCTTGCTTTTATTAATTTATAAACAACAAACTTAACATTATAATCAATTCAATATAAATATCCTGATGATGTTGAGATCAATATTTTATAAAATAGTTCTAGTATTTTCTTTTTTTCTACTAAACTCATTTTGTTTCTTGCTACGAACTTTTCCTTTCACTAGTCTCTTGTTCATTTCGTAATTGCGCTTCCCACATGTCACTGTATGTACCACAGCTAGCTATTAATTCCTCATGCTTCCCTCTTTCAATTATCTCTCCTTCCTTAAGAACCAATATTTCATCGGCATGTATGATAGTAGATAATCTGTGGGCTACAATAATGGTAGTGTGATCTGCGCAAGCTCTTGCTAGTGCAGCTTGAATAGATCTCTCAGTCTGAGTATCTAATGCACTGGTAGCTTCATCGAGAAGAATGATTTGTGAATTCTTCAGCATTGTACGAGCGATAGCTACGCGTTGTTTCTCACCACCGCTCAGACGAAGTCCTCTTTCTCCTACCTCAGTGTCGTAAGAATCTGGAAAGGAAAGTATTCTATCATGGATACCTGCATATTTAGCTGCAGTGATCACGGCACCCTCTGGAGCATCGAGACTCCCGTAATGAATATTGTATTTCACTGTATTATTAAATAATACAGTATCTTGAGGCACAACACCTATGGCTTCTCTTAAATCTTTTTGTTTGACAGTTTTTATGTCTTGTCCATCGATAAGAATAGTTCCAAGATCTATATCGTACAATCTGAACAATAATCGTAATATAGTCGATTTGCCAGCACCCGAAGGTCCAACCAATGCTACAGTTTTGCCAGCTGGAACAACGAAGCTCACATTTTTAAGTATCAACTTCTCTGGACTGTAACCGAAGGTTACATTCAAAAATTCCACTCTTCCATGTTCAACGCACAAATTTTTAGCATTTGGGGCATCAGCAATTTCTTGCTTTTCTCGAAGAAGATCAAACATGTTTTCCATATCGACAAAATTCTTTTGAATGGCCCTATAATACGTTCCAAACCAGTTAAGTGGGACGTAAAGTTGAATTATGTAACTGGCAAATAGAACATAATCACCAATTGTCAAACCTTGCTTCGATACCACCAGATGAAGACACAATAAGGAACCAGCTAGAAGGCCACTGCTGATTATTACATTTTGTATTGTATTCAAAATATTCAACGTAAACATCGAGTTCCATTCTTCTTTTTGATAGTTTAATATTGATTTTTTGTAAGTCTCAACTTCATATTCTTCAGCTCCATAGTACTTAACGGTCTCAAAATTAAGTAAACTATCTACGCTTTTTGCCTTTAAAGCATTATCTGCGAGATTCATTCGTCTCTGAAACTTGGTCCGCCACTCGGTTATTGTAATTGTCGTTATAATATATAGAATCATTGTACTAAATACTATAAGTCCAAACCATTTGTTGAAAGCACTTATGAAAAAGACCACAGCTATGAGTATATCGATGATTGTCGGTATAATTTGGAAAAGAACGTAATTTAATAAGTTGTTTATAGAATCAGTACCTCGATCCATAACTCGCAATACCTCTCCTGTTTTCCTTCCAAGATGCCATCTTAAGCTCAGGCTGTGCAAATGCCTGAACAATTCTACTTCTACCTCACGAGTTGTGTACTGCTGAATTCGAATCCACAAGAATGATCTCAAATTGTTCAACAGGCCCATACCTCCAGTACCTCCACCTTGGAGGAATTTTAAGCCTACATATATCAAGACCAATTCCCATCGGAATTGAATAGGTAGTTCTGAGACACTGTCAACAATTCTTTTATTATAAATTGGGACATATAAATTAATCAGTCTTCCTCCAGCAAGTAACGCAAAGCAAAGTACAACTCTGAGTTGAAGTAAAATGTCTGTAGTTGGCCATAAAAATGGCGCGATTGTTTTAGTTTTATGCCATACATTCTTCCAAGTTGAATTGTTATCTTCTAGACGTTCGGTATAAAATCGTGGCTGCGTACTTTGCGTACCTCTACCATTGTCAAATTCTCTATAATTGTTTTCATAAACCGTAGACATTCCAGGAGCAATTAATCCAAGTATAAAGATCGCACAGATGATTACGTATTGCAGAATAAAAAGAGCCATTTCAATTTTATCAGAAGCTGTACTTAATTTAAACCACCATTCATCATTCTGCATGTTAACAAACGTTAAATTTTGAACTACAAAAGATAGTGTCCAAAATCCAATTAACATAACACCATGTCCTTGTGACTGCATACTGAATCTTAATCGTCGTTCCATGAGCATAATGTAAACAGAATACAAGTATACTATCACTGTTAAAATAGCGTTTAGAATCATGTAACCGTACAGCTTTTTGTCACCTAGAACCGTAGCTTGCAAAATGACCCAGACTAGATTGAGAACTGGAATTATGTAAAGGCAACATATTTGTAAAATGTACAGTAGATTCCTAGGTTGAAGTACTCGATCTATTTCTGATCTTCGTCGATACAACCACAGTTGCAAAGTACCGAAAATTAACAAGTACAACGATAGAACGACAATGCTCACTGTGTTTGCAAAGCACCGAGACATGCCGTTATTCACCCATATCTCCGTAAATGTCACATTCGGAGGACAAAACGTGAATTTTTCAGTTGCCATCTCCATATTTTTTACTCACAAATATACAGTCGATCTGAGTTTCCTTGATTTCACTATTATATCTTGTCTTCGGGCCGGTTATTTCAGAGAAAATGGAAAATCGTCACAGTCAATGACAACGTATAACACTTCTGTGTTAAATAATACATATAATGAGATTATATACCGTATATAAATTGCACTTTCTGGCCCACGTGAAAATAAATTTTTAACGTATTATCCTTGGTTGACAACTCGTTGAAGATAATGCTCGCAAAACATCCAACTCCTTTTTGATTAGATCACGACGATAAATGAGCGAAGCAATTATTTATGTAAAAATCCCCGAACTGGACATACCGGTGTACCTTAAATTTGGCTCTTTCGATTAATTTGTCAGTTATTTTGTTGTCACTCTTGAAGTTGATCACAACTACATGTATTATACATGTATGCATGTATATATGAAGATTACGGACGACAGATGAGGAATTAGAGCCAGTCACTGAGAGCAGACGGAGCAGACCTAGTACTTGGACAGCTTTTCGAACTTCGATTAAGGATTTGACTATTTTGCCAGTCGTATATAATGGCCGTTTTCCAGTGAACGTTTTCTGGAGTAAAAGTTACTCTATAGAGTAACATTTACTCTGAAATGTTTTCACTGGAACACGAGTAAAATATCACTAT